>JARVZY010001975.1:215000-458000 GCA_030686995.1 Artemisia argyi | reverse complement strand
TGGCAAATATCAAAATGGCATTGAGTAATGAAGGCTTTGCGAATATTACAATTAAGTATATGGGGGAGTTTTGGGTTATGTTGAAATTCGCGGGTCATGAAGCTTGTAAAAAATTCCGCGACAATGTTAGTATTAGGTCTTGGTTCTCAATCCTTGTAGACGCCACATTGGAATTTCACATTGATAAAAGAATTGCGTGGGTTGAAACCGAGGGGATCCCATTTAAGTTATGGACAGATAACACTTTTAAACGAATTGCAGCTAGATGGGGGGAGCTCCTTAGCGTTGATGATCAGGAGGATTCTTGTTTTCATTCTAAGAGATTGTGTGTTCACACAAAGTATGCTACAAGTATCTCAGAGGATTTTAAAATCATATATCATGGTAAGGTTTATTGGATACGAGCGAAAGAAACTCCCGGATGGGTTCCAGACTTTGCGGAGGAATACGAAGAAGAGGACATCGATGATGCCATATCTAATGATGATGCGGATAAGAACCAAGGTCCAAATATTTTCGGAGATGAAGATGATGTTGGAGAGGTACAGAAACACACGTTAGGAGAAAATGATCCAGAAGACGGTATGTTGGAAGAAGGAGAGATCAAAGCAACCGAAGAGAAGTCTGCTGATCCATTTAATATTTATCCCATTCTCAATAAAATATCTAAGAAAGCGATAGATAATGGCACTGAGAGTAGTTTATCACACTCACCTGGATTCTCACATGTGGAGGGTCAAGAAGATAATCAGGGTCAAGATGGTACTAACACGCACTTGGAAGGTGACGAAATTGGGACAAATAATTCCAATAAGGATTCTTACCACACGATGTTTAATGAAGAAGCAACTAATTCAGTTTCTTCGGGGCATTTCAAAAAATCAGAAGCACCGAGAACTGGAGGATCGATTTTAGAATTAATAAATGATGTAGTTAAGGTTGGACAAGTTATGGGGTACAAAATGGAGGGATGTATGTCAAATATGGTTGAAATTATTAAAGCACAAGGAGTGGAGGAGGTGTTTAGATGAATTTTCTCTCCCTTAATATACAAGGCCTTGGAAAACAGGCCAAGAAGGAATGGGTTAAGGAGTTATGCAACAAGAATAAGGTTAATTTTTTGACCTTACAAGAAACAAAAATGGAGATAATGGATACGTTTTGTGTAAAAAAATGTTGGGGTAATATGGCTTTCGAGTATGTTCATAGCGAGGCAGTTGGTAACTCAAGGGGCATTTTATGTGTTTGGGATCCAAACTACTTTCACAAGGAGAACATTACTATTTCAAATTCCTTCGTTATGATTCGTGGTGTTTGGAGGGCGTCGGGTTTGAAGTATATGATTATCGCGGTTTATGCTCCTCATGAAACGAAAGATAAATACTTATTATGGGAATATTTACAACGAGTAATAAAAAGATGGGAAGGTGAAGTAGTAGTTATGGGTGATTTTAACGAGGTGAGGAATAAATCTGAAAGATTTGGGTCTGTGTTTAACGCGCATGCAGCTAAAGTGTTTAATACTTTTATCGTCGATTCTGGTTTGTTAGAGGTGAGTTTAGGGGGTAGCATGTTCACATGGTGTCATAAATCCGGATCCAAAATGAGCAAGTTGGATAGGTTTTTTGTATCCGAAAACCTTTTGAATACATGTCTGAATATCAACGCTATCACTTTGGAGAGGTACCTTTCTGATCACCGTCCGATTCTTTTCCGAGAAATCGCTTATGATTATGGTCCTATTCCGTTCAAAGTTTTTCATTATTGGTTTGATATGAACGGTTTTAATAATCTTGTGGAGGCTGCTTAGAAGGAGTACTCAGGTAAGGATTCTAATGCAATCAGATATTTCATGGGTAAGTTGAAGTTTCTTAAAGGAAAAATTCGCGAATGGAATGTCTCTCGCAGATCAGCTGATAGTTTGATGCATACCAATCTTAAAAATGATCTAAAAAATTTTGACGAGATGATTGATAGAGGGGAAGGGAACGATGAAGTTTTGTGTCAACGTGTGGATATTATTAATAAGTTAAACGATATTAGTAATATCCAAATGATGGAGGTAACCCAAAAGACTAAGATCAGATGGGCTGTCGAGGGTGACGAAAACTCAAGTTTCTTTCACGGGATGCTTAACAAGAAATGTAATATTCTGAACGTCCGGGGTGTCTTGGTTGATGGCAATTGGGTAGATAATCCAACTGATGTTAAGAAAGAATTTTTTGATCATTTTAGTATGAGATTCCGTCATCCTAGTACCAAAGATGCGATCATTGAGATGGACTTTCCTAATGTTTTGTCGGCCGAAGAAAGACAGAAAATTGAAGCCGATGTTTCTAATGACGAAATTAAAAAGGCGGTTTGGGATTGTGGGACGGATAAAGCTCCGGGACCGGATGGATTTACATTCGGTTTTTTCGTAGATACTGGGACTTAATCATGGGAGACGTTACATATTCGGTCAGATACTTCTCTCATTGTGACATTCCTAACGGATGCAATTCCTCGTTTATTACGCTAATTCCAAAAAATCAAAACGCTAAATAGATTTTAGACCAATTAGCTTGATTGGGAGCCTATATAAAATCATCGCTAAGATCATGGAGAACAGGCTGGTGCGTGTCATTAAGTGTATTGTTAACGAGGTTCAATCTGCTTTCATTACGGATAGACAAATTCTAGATGGACCGTTTATACTCAACAAAGTTATTCAGTGGTGTAAGACGAAAAAAAAAAAGAAAGCTCTGATCTTTAAGGTGGACTTCGAAAAAGCGTACGACTCGGTGAGGTGGGATTTTTTTGATGAAGTTCTTAGGAAATTCAGTTTCGGTGATAAGTGGTGTAAGTGGATTAAATGTTGCCTTCAGTCGTCGAGAGGATCCATTCTTGTTAATGGTAGTCCAACGAAGGAGTTTGAATTTGGAAAAGGTCTTAAACAAGGGGATCCGTTATCCTATTTCTTATTCATTTTGATAATGGAAAGTCTTCACCTTTCTTTTCAACGTGTTGTCGACGCAGGTATGTTTCAAGGTATTAATATTGGTGAAGATAAAGTAAAGATATCGCATATGTTTTACGCAGATGATGCCGTTTTCGTTGGTCAATGGTGTGATAGTAATATCTCTACGCTCGTTCATGTTCTCGAGTGTTTTCACAAAGTTTCGGGTCTTCGTATTAATATGTGCAAAAGTAAAATAATGGGTGTTCACGTGGACGGAAATTTGGTCAGTTGTGCCGCTAGGCAGCTTGGATGCCTTGTTCTCAACGCTCCGTTTTCATATCTTGGATCCATTGTAGGAGGTAGCATGGCTCGTCAACAAGCGTGGAGTGATATAGTAGACCGGGTCAAGAAGCGGCTTTTGAAATGGAAGATGCGTATGCTGTCCATAGGTGGTAGGTTGACGCTAGTTAAATCAGTTCTTGGATCTCTTCCCATATATAATTTCTCCATTTTCAAAGTCCCAAAGTGTGTTCTCAGTGAGCTTGAAGGAATTCGCAGAAAATTCTTTAACGGTCACGAGCAAAATAGCAAAAAAGCAACGTGGGTAAACTGGAAAAATGTTTTAATGTCTAAAGAAAGAGGAGGGCTCGGTGTTTCAAGTTTATATGCTATTAACAGAGGTTTGCTTGTTAAGTGGATCTGGCGATTTTTTTCCCAAGGTGATTCTCTTTGGGCTCGTACCATAAAGGCAATTCATGGCAACAATGGTCAGATTGGGAAAAATTCGAAGAAGGGCAATAACTCCTGCTGGATGAGTATCATAAAAGAAATGGATTCGTTGTCTAAGCACGGAATTCACATAATGCAGTACATGCGTATCAAATTGGGTGATGGTGAGTCAACCAAGTTCTGGAGCGATAATTGGTGTGACGAAGGCGTGCTTAAAGATAGGTACCCTCGAGTTTATGCTCTAGAGTCGTGCAAAAATGTTACAGTTGCTGCGAAATTAAGGCAGGATAATCTATCTCAGTCGTTTAGAAGGCTTCCGAGAGGCGGTATTGAACAAGAGCAATTCCACAATATTGAACACATTTCTAAGCTGGTGACTTTAACATCAACTAATGACAGGTGGATTTGGGATTTGGAGAAATCTGGGGTTTTTTCTGTAGCATCAATTCGAAAAATGATTGACGACAAGACGTTACCCAGGTCGGATTATAAATCGAGATGGAATAAATACACTCCTATTAAGGTTAATGTGCACGCATGGAAAGTTATGACTAGCTCGCTGCCAACAAGGTTTAACATCTCTCGTCGTGGTATTCTTATTGATTCAATTATATGTCCTAATTGTGAAGTGGGTGTCGAAACTATGGGTCACTTATTTTTCTCGTGTAATATGGCTCGCGATGTCTCAAATCTCATAGCTCGTTGGTGGAATGTTCCCATAGTAGATTACGAGTCCTATGAAGAATGGCTCGAGTGGATTGATACCGTTCGATTACCTAAGAAGAATAAGCAGATGTTGGAAGGCGTTTTTTACATCTCTTGGTGGCTCCTTTGGTGGTTCCGCAACAATAAGATTTTTAAAGCTAAAGCTCCAAAGAAGGCGTTATTTTTAGATGAGTTACAATATAAATCTTTTCTTTGGTGTCGTTTCAGGGGTAACAAATCGTTTGGATAGAACGATTGGTTAAATAACCCTAACAATAGTTCTTTGTAATTCTAGCTCCTTGCTAGTAGTTTCTTTATTATAAATTGTTGTTCAAAAAAAAGTAAGTCATTATTATAAGCATATATTATTGTTTAAGTTTGTTTCAAGATTACAACCACAACATTCAATGCCGTCACATATTTAAAAATTGCAATATATTACTACTTCCGGCTCAAAATAGTTCAGTTTAATTTTTTGAATCAAACTTTTACATTAAATATTTTTGTTTATATTATATATCACTTTTGAAAATTATACCAAATGAAAATAAATATAAAACACTATCAATTTATATATTTTGCATCAAGTATTATTACAAACAAAAATATTTACAGTCAAAGTTCAATTCGAAAAGTCAAACTGAACTTATATTTTTTGATGAAGGGAGTAACATTTTCATCTTATATATAGTCGTTTTATAAGAAAAGAAAAGAAAAAAAAGATTGTTGTGTGAATTTCCAAACGCACCATATCACTTATGTAGATCGATCGGCGCATTTACTTAATAATAAATACTACATTCGTCTCAAATTTATTGTCTCCTATTGACTTTTTCGGTCTTTACTTTTCAACTTTGACTTTAAATATTTTTGTTTATATTACATAATATTTGATACAAAATATATGAACGGATTGAGTTTAAAATGTATTTTCATTTGGTATAATTTTTATCAAAAATTGTATAACACAAAAAAAAAAAATATTTATAATCAAAGTTGAGAAATAAAAACCGAAAAAACTAATAAGGGACAATAAATTTGGGACGGATGAAGTATTAAATTGACATAGTTTGTCTGTATTCTTCTCTTACTTTATCTTTTACCACATATGCAAGTGTTCTTACGACATAAATCAAACTTTAAAATAATTTCAATGAATTTATTAGTCGTTATGGTATTTTAAGCAAAAAAGATTGTGATGAAATTTCAAACTATATAAGATGTTGGCAATAAAACATTGAAAAAAAAATCGATTTTACACGACATGGATGCTACCCAAGACGACTATTAGGATCTATGCATCCGTTTTCAATCAAATAAAAACAAGAAAAACATTCGGTATCAAAAATAACAAATGTAGGTATTATAATTAAATCGATTTGTTAAGATCAACTTTCGCAATCTCCATTCTATCATTTATTCAACCGGTGGGTAATTTTGTTTTCAAACCTATTATCTTATGTAAATTGTATTAGGTCGCGAATGTTATGTTCCTTGCCTCACACAATTGTACTTTAAAATAGAAGAGATGTTAAGTATATAAGGTATTAAACATAATAGACGTTTTTATACTCTGTTTAAAAAAAACCGTAAGAGAAAAATGTCAACTTGAAAAATATCTAACATAATAGACCGGCTCATAAATAAATTGTAAACTATTATCAACAAGGAGATAAGATGGTTTTGTAGCATGTCAATAAGTTATGAGAAACAATTTACATTTAATAATACTAGTGGTTGTCACTATCTATACTACTTATAGTAATATATTTTGCACATTCTCTCTTATTTAATTTTTAAGATTTTTATATTTAGATTTTTAAGTAAAATACAAGTTATCAAACACAAAGAACAAATATTTAAATCATAATATTTTAAGGACCACATATCTCTTAAAATTAATACACCCCATCACATATTAATACAAGTTATAAAACACAATACATAAGAATTTAAAGCACAAGTATTTGTACTTGTACAACAATTCTGTCGACCTCCTTTAAGGACTACAAGGACCCATTTGACGTACCAAACGGAATCGAAAAATTATAAAACTTGCGTCATTGTTCTCGAAATAATTTTTTTAATAAAAACGAATATAAATACGTATAACTTTCACAAAGTCAATTTATTTGGCAAATTCGATTCGTTTCGTGCTTTTTAGGTTATGCCTACTCGATTTATTTGGCAAATTCGATTCGTCATTAATACAAATAATAATGCACATTATACAAATATTCAAGCCTGAACGGGCAACGAGGCGAATGATATTTAGCCTGAACGGGCGCGGGCCAAACGGGCTCGAGCACAGCCTAAACGAAATTCTTAATATCCGTAAATTTATTGTAAACAAGAATATAATAAACTAATATATGATTCACCGGAAAATTATATTTCAAGGTACCCGCCGCCGCAACGCGCGGGTACCCTGCTAGTCACACATTATATGGGTACAATCATAATACATCTTTATAGTTTGTGTTACATTATCAATAACAAAGAAAAAAAACAACTAACACGATCCTTAGTAGAGAAAATTGCCTTATGCTACTCGCAATGGTCACTCTTGACGACCATTCTGACTCCATTGTGGAACTTTCCTCTCACGCGTGACCAAGAAAAAGAAAGGACAACGGGTGATTCTCCTCACCACTCAAGTAATATGTGTTTGTGGGCTTTCATGAATGTTTTTATTATTGTTTATTTTATTTATGAGTGTGTATGAGATATTTTACGAGATATATTTGTATAAAGTTGATATTTTTAATGGTGGTGAAAAGAATGGTAACCATTTTAGGTGAAAGGTGAGGAAAGTGGTGATATGGTAAATGCCGATATGGCGTTGCGGTGGAAGGTGATAGGAAATTTGACCATTGTGTCTATTCTAATACTCTTAGACCCGTTTGGTTTATAAATAGGATTGAATTCGGATTCGGACTCGGGTTTGGATTTGGTAAATAATTTGGATATGAGGTAAGATTAGGAGAGAGAAATTATATATATTTTAATATATTTTATATTAAAATAAAAATAAAAAATATTATTTAAATAATAAAATAAAAAGAATGAAAAAAGTGTCTCACACATATAAAGTTAAATAAAAAACAAATATTTAAATAACTGTTCATGGGGCTCAAATAAGGAAATGATAGAGAAACTTAAAATTTGTCACATTTATATGACACACGAAGCTTCGGACCCAAGTATTTGACGTAGTCGCTTCGTCCACTCCTCTCTAAACTCCATAAAAAAATCTATAAAAACCCTCACACAAATTCTCACAATCTCACACTTCATTCAACAACAACAAAAAAACACACACAAACATACAAACATAATATCATCCAGTCAACATCATATTCACAACTATGGCAAAGGTACATATTCTTTTAGTAATTTAGTTCAATGTTTGTTCTGCTTTATTTTTTGTGTTTAGTTGATCTCATGTTTTGTATTATTTGATTGTTTTTTGCAGCAAAAGATTGTTGTTAGAGTGACGATGGAGAACGACAAGAAATCTCGTAAGGCTTTGAAGATCGCCGTTAGTCTCGATGGTAAGATCATGTTTTTTCTGAAAAACGAGTTAATTAATTATGAAGAACTTGACTTATTGAATCATGCATGTAACTGACTTGTATTTTGAAATTTGATAAACAGGAGTTGAATCAGCGTCTTTTGTTGGATCAGACCAGATAGCCGTAACAGGGGAAGGTGTTGACTCGGTTAAACTAGCAACTTTACTAAGGAAAGGTGTAGGATTCACGGAGCTAGTGACTGTTGGTAACGTGGAAGAGAAGAAACCCGATGCTGCGAAGGAACCGAAGCCAGCAGACGACGTGATTTGGCAAATTGATCCTTACGAGTACAATTACTACAATGGCTACGGCATCCCATACTATTACGTATATGATTTGTGAGGGGGCACAAAATGAAACAGAGTATGAGTAATCAAACAGAGTGAAGGAAACTTTGTTTCCAATTGCTGCTTTTTCGCTTCATTTCATTTAGTGTATCACCTCATTAGATGTAAATATGGCTTGTGTGATACATGGAATAATGAAAAGAGTTAGACAATTGTGAGTATTTCCAATTGTCAAGTTTATATCAATATCTCTCAAGTGTTGCTTCACGAATTAATTGTGAGTACTGATTAGTCTTTAGTTTCAAGATAAAAATATTACACACCTTTTTGGAATGACGAAGACAACGCCTTGAAAATACTATAGTTGGATAGGATTGTCGTCATCATCATTATAATCACACTTAAAAGTGTAACTCTGGCTACTTGTTCTCAAGAAATATGAGAGTATGTAATGCACGTTTTGTGTTTCAATCAAATATGAGAGTGTAAATCAGCACCTAGTAAAAATTTTGTTACAATGTCAAAATGATTTAGTGTGACAAGTGACAACTAACCATTCACTTGATATATAGAATAAAATGAAGAAAACAATACATTATGGTTTGCGCTAAATGTAGTACTCCTCCGGTCTCAAAATAATTGTCAGCAGACAAAATCATAAAGTTTAATAAAAGTGATGCCATTTTAATTTTCAAACATTCAAATAAAATATGCTCTTACAAAGTTCTCTAGTAATTACTTTGAGATATCTCGAAATAGAAATATGGACTACTATTATTTAAAAAAAAAATAGATAATTATTTTGAAACATCATATATGGATTATTATTTTGAGATGGAGGGAGTAGTTCTTACTACTAAATTATTAAATTATTAGACAAATAATGTAAAGTGGTCGTTAATACACGTTATTGTACATAACCGTGTGTGTTGGTTTTGATGATAAGCCTTAGGTTGACATTTGACTTCTAAGTCTTAACACTGCCTTCATTTTCTCTTTTCGTCGCTTTTAACCATTATGTTTTCTGTTTGTCACAATTTAACCAACAATATTGTAATTACTTAAAACGCGTTATGCGTACCTTCTATGCAGACAGTCCGTGTGTCTAGTCATTTAATACATTAGATCAGTCCTCGTTTTTACATTTTCATTTTTTATTTGCACACGTCAATATATAGACAATTAAATATTTTGTAAAATATGAAAATCTCATGTGCCTAAAAATATGACCATATAATAATATATTTTGTGACAAATGGATTGCAGTAATTTTAAGACTTACAAAAAATTAAGTATGGTTTAGAACACTTTAATACACACAATTTTCAGACTTACAACAAAATAAGCATAGTGTACAACAAAATAAGCATGGTGTAATTTTCAGACTTATTTTCAAACTTACAACATTAATGTTATTAAAGTTGTCAATGCTATTAATAAATATAATGACTACTACTACAAGAAAAGAAACATAGTGTAAACATTTTAATTCATATAATTTTCAGACATACAAGACAAGAAGTATAGTGTACAACAAAACATCATATCAATGCTATTTAATGTAGTCAATAAATTAACTGGTAAATAAATACAATTAATATATTTATTAAAACACCCATCAAGAATATTGTACAAATAAATTAAACGCAATTCAAGCATTAAATTTCACTAATAAAAATAATAAAGCACATTATACAAATATTCAAGCCCGAACGGGCAATCGGCCAAATGGGCTTGAGCCCGAACGGGCGCGGGCCAAATGGGTTCGAGCCCGAATAGGCACGGGCCAACGGGTTCGAGCCCGAACGGGCACGAGCTATAAGAAATTCTTAATGTCACACCCCCAAAATACCTGAATGGCAGCGGAATGGAATACCTGAGGGTGTAACGGTCATAGCACACAACCAGGATATATTGAACGACCTAAAATGTCGTTTATAAAATACATCGTTTGATTCATTCAAAATATTCAGAGTTATAAAACATAGGTCCCAAAAGTTGGAAAAGGTTTAAGGAAATAATTTAGTACAATCAAACGATAGTTCAAAAGTGCATGAATTCCAAAAGAGACGCGTCATCCTTGATACACAAAGTGACTCCATGCATGCCATGAGAATATGCCTTAGTTACCTGAGAAATACATTGCGAAAACGGTCAACATAAAGTTGGTGAATAATCATAGGTTTGTAAGTAAATCGTATGTACATAAGCCACAGGTATAAAGTAAACCGACAAAATGTCAAAAATGCTACATTGGCTCTTAAGCTCATGACCCCGAAGCTAGACTTTGTAATGGCCCCACCAGAGTGTTTACCAGACACTCAGTTTGTTAAGACATGAAATGCATTCGTCCCGTTGGAGCAACCCAAACACGAATGGAGGCGTCACCCTCAATAGATCTATCCACTCACTCTCGCTTGGCAATATAATTAACGGTCCATGATATATAAGGGGACTTAACTTGGTAGTAAGGCAACTTAAGCAATGTACGGAATTTGTAATACTTGGGCATGTACAAAAATAATTGTGCAATGTATTCTCCCCCGTGAGATTTGAAATCAAATAAGTAATTAAAACGGGGCTATGAAGACTCACCTCGAAAGGATGGTACAACGATGGTACAATGATGTAAAAGTAGTCGGGACAATGAGGCGCGAACACTAGCCGCAACCTAAATGAATAATCGCGATCTAATTAGGATCAAGCCGTAATGAAATGAATGCACATGCACATGATACCCATACCACTCGTAATTTGGAAATACTAGTTATCGTCATAGTAAAATAGTTTCCATACTTAGGAAAAATAAGTCCATATATAGGAGTATATAACTTGTCGTATTATCTCGTATGAAAATGTTAGCGTTAAATTCCTTGTATCGAAAACCTTGAAATAACGTCGTTAAGTTGTATAAATATTCTCTTGGGTCATACGTATTCATTTGTTAAGAATATAGTACTTAGTAACATTTCTAGAAAATATACCATTTAGGGCGTAAGTTCATCAAGTCTTACAGGTTTCATCAGCCTCCATACCTCAGCTATATTAAGTATTGAACAGGATCTTGACTTGGCAACTAACAATAAAAACCGTGAGGTAGATTTGTCTATGCGGAGACATATAACATATATCAGCAATCGGACTTCCTTCATTGCACATTCTTCATTATCTTAAGTGAATTCGAAAATATATCATAACATTACATGAAATCTAGAGTTTTAGACTAGTATCAGCAAACTCATGGGATCGGTTTTGTGGCATGTCACAATTTGTGAACAATATAGAGTTGTATTATTCCTTTCCCCTTGCACCATTTACTCCTTAGAGTGGTGGCAATGGACAGCGGCATCACCGGCGGCATCACCATGCCGGCGGTGAACACCGCCGCCAGTCCACCGGCATGGCCAACGGTATGGTCTCAGCGGCAATTATTGCCGTGGAAGCATTGTATTTTCAATGCAAAAATTGGACCGTTGCATGCTATCTGAAAAGGCAAAAAACAATAATGCATAAAAAACAAAAATTTATATCCGTTGCATGCTTTTGGAGGAGCGGGGTAAAAAAAAAAAAAAAAAAAAATTCCTATATAAACAAACACAAACACAGCTTAAAAACTCACACACAAACACAAAACTCACACAACACAAACATAAATTTTTCACAATGTCATCTTCTTCTTCGTCCGAATCGTTAGTGAATATCCCTAACGAATTGTCCGAACTAGTGCCATCCGGTAGCACTCTAGAAACCTTATTAGCCGCGTACGATGCAATTGACGACACGGCAAGCTCTACCGAAACTCGGGAGTATATAGAACGTTTTCGTGAACAAGCTTTACAAACCCTTATGAATGACTATTTCGTCGAACGTCCAAAGTTTAACGACGAACGTTTTCGTGATCGGTTTCGTATGAATAAAAGCTTGTTTTTAAGAGTTGTTGCTGATGTTGAAGCGAATTTTGAATGGTTTCAAGAGGGGTTAGATGCGAGGGGGAAAAAAAGTTTCACGGCATTACAAAAATGCACATCGGCGATTAGGCAACTCTCAACGGGTGAACCTCCAGATAGATTTGATGACTATTTAAACATGGCGCGCCGAACGTCAGGTGATATATATATATTTTAAAGTTCTTGCTATTAATTTTTTTATAAACTTAGCGTTATATATATTTTATAAAGTTCTTGTTATTAATTTTTTATAGGAGAATGCCTTGATCATTTTTGCCAAGCGATTATTCAACTATATGGTCGAGAGTTCTTACGTAGGCCTACATCCCATGACGTTGCACGCTTATACGAGTTCCATGAAGATAAACATCACATTCCTGGAATGCTTGGTAGCATTGATTGTACCCATTTTCCATGGCGTAATTGTCCTAGACATTTGAAAGGTCAATATAAGCGAGGTGATCATCAATACCCAACTATTATGCTTGAAGCCGTCGCTTCTTACGATTTGTGGATTTGGCATTCGTTTTTTGGTCCTCCAGGTGCAAACAACGATATCAATGTTTTGAATCAGTCACCATTGTATCTTACGGAGCGAAACGGAACGGCCGCAAACAGTTCATTTCATGTAAATGGACGGTTTTACAAACGCGGTTATTATCTTACCGATGGAATCTATCCTACATGGTCAACGTTTGTTAAAGCATACAAGCATCCGGTTGAATTAAATGAAAAGAGATTCAAGAGGCTACAAGAGTCTGCAAGAAAAGATATCGAGCGAGCTTTTGGTCGTCTTAAAACTAAATGGAAGATTCTCGAGCGTCCTCTCCGGGCAATGTCGGTTGAGAAGATTCGGCAAATCGTTTATACGTGTATCATATTTCACAATATGATTTTAAAAGACGATGGGATGGCAATATCACCGGTTCATATAATGGATCCGCCAGTCGCACCAATTTATGACGAGAATGTATTACCGGAGTTAATCGACGAACAAATGCATTACCGACTCCTATATGATCTTACGAACCACGTAGATGCTCAAAATTTAACATATCTCGATGATTAGTTATTTCATTTTTTTTAAGAATAATGTATTTTTTTTTTTTTTTAAGTATTATGTAATTTTCTTTTAGTTATTAATGAAATATTTATGTTTTAATTAAATTGTTTAATTTATTAAAAAAAAAAGTTGGGAGGTATGGAAAAGGCATGGTTGCCACTAAAAAGAGGTTGGGAGGTATGAAAAAAGTATGGATGAGGTGAAATGAGGTGGAATGATATTATTGGTGGATTTGGGAGGTATGGATAATTCTGAAGGCATGACTGCCACCACCCTTATTTTACTTACTTTATTGACGGGAGAAGGCCATTTTTATAGTTTTTGTTCCACATTTTTTATTTTTTACTATTTTTGACTTGTCGAACTTTATATTATATATTTCGTATTTTTTTGCAGTTTTACCCACTTTATTAACATGATAAGACAGTTTTTTATGGTTTTTTGCTCCATATTTTTTATGTTGTACTATTTATGATTTGTTAAACTTTATATTTTCTATTACGTAATTTTTGTTTCACAGTTTTATAATAAAAAAAAGGGAGAATATTGGTATCATTTTTGGGGTGTAGGAATAACTAATCCCCCAAATTAAAATGACACACAATGGTACAATATATGTGGGGGAAATTACATATATACCCAAGGAAACATCATAAATTACATATTTTCTCAAAACATAAGTTTTCATTGCATGATGTACAATGCTATTAAAGCATGCTTTGAGGAAATATGTAAATATTATAGTTTCCTTAAGAATGTTTGTAAAGAATACAAGTTAGTACTGTGTTGTAGTGTCAAAAACAAAAATATTTCAGAGTTAAGGTATACAACATTACATATCTCATTTCGTTTACTTTTTCTAATATAAGAAATTAAGAATAACTGAATTAACGTTCTTTTTTTTCTATAAAAATAAGCTTAAAAATGAAGAAATGGCAATTTCATATATCTCTTTTTTAAATTTAAAATTTCAATATTTACCTAAATATGTTTTTAAAACATTATACATTAGGTATTGAGTCGAGTTATATTACAAACCAAACATTCCTCACATACCAAGGGACTCATCCCCACCATCCATCTAAAAAGGAAATCAATGGTTGAGATTAAAAAGATTTTATTATTTCACCCATTTTTTATAATTTAAATATCTCTTAAACCGTTAATCGTTAAGCGAAAATAATTACACCATCGCGACGGGCATTTAATTATCTTTCTATAGACGGGCACTTTGATATACTTTCGAGAAAAAAAAATCGTTTTTTTCACTTTTTTTTTCCTGGTCGATAAAAAAATCATATATGATATGCAATATCATATATGATTTTACATATAATATCATATATAATATTACATATCATATATGATATGTAATATCATATATGATATTATATGTAATATCATATATGATTTTTTCGGCAACGAAAAAAAACGTGAAAAAAACGAAAAAAAAAAAAAATTTTGTTGAAAATATATCAATTAGCCTATCTATAGAAAGATAATTAAATGCTCGTCGTAACGGTATATTTTTTTTCGCTTAACGATTAACGGTTTGAAAGATATTAATATTTGAAAAAAAAAATGATGAAAGTGGGTTTTTTAAATTGTTGGGATTAATCTCATCCATTAGATCAAATAAAGATGGATGGAAGATGGAGGGTGAAGATTAGTCCTTGGTATGTAAAAAAAGTTTGATCCTCAAATGATCTTTACTCTTAGATATTTAGTGATTATATTTTTACTATATATATAAAATTAATCATGAAAGACAAAATACGAGAAAATATGAAATTCATCAAAAATAAAAATATTTGTTTAACTATTCATGGGGCTCAAATAAGGAAATGATAAAGAAACTTGAATATGTACGTAATATGTGTCCAGTGTCCTCATAACACGAAGCTTCGTATCCAAGCCTTCTTCGTCCATTCCCCTAGTCCCCTACTCCCCTGTATACTCCAAGACTCTTTAAAAACCCTCACTCATTCTCTCAACCTCACACTTCATTCAACGAACAACACACACAAAATAGAAACTTAATATCGTTCTTTCATTATTATATTACCATCCATGGCGAAGGTACATCTTTTTCTAGATCATTTAGTTCAGATTTTTTTTTTTTTTTTTTTTTTTTTTTTTTTTTTTTTTTTTTGGAAGACTTGATCTCAATTCGCGTTATTTATAATTCTTTTGCAGCAAAAGATTGTTGTTAGAGCGACGATGGAGAATGACAAGAAATCTCGTAAGGCTTTGAGGATTGCCGTTAGTCTCGATGGTAAGATCACGATTCATAAAGTTTCTGTATTGGAAAGTTTTCCAACTTTATTCTATTGAAATATTGAGTTACAATAATATTTGAAGAGTAAGTTGCATTAATTACTTACTATAATTTTATTATATCTTGTTGTGAAGATTTTATTTTATTTTATTTTAGTTTTATTATTATTATTATTATTTTTTAATTTGAAAATGATTTACAACCATGTTATTGACTTGCAAGTTGCAACTTTAAATTGATAAACAGGGGTTGAGTCAGCATCTTTCGTCGGATCAGACCAGATAGCAGTGACAGGGGAAGGTATCGACTCGGTCAAACTAGTAACTTTACTAAGGAAAGGTGTAGGATACACGGAGCTAGTGACTGTTGGTAACGTGGAGGAGAAGAAACCCGAGGCGAAGGAATCGAAGCCTGCCGAGGTGACAAGGCAAATTAATCCTTACGAATACTACTATAATAACTACGGCATGCCATATTATTATGTTTATTAGATGTGAGAGTTTATAAAATAAAACAGAGATCAAGAGTCAAAACTCAAAACAGAGTGAAGGAAACTTTGTTTCCAAATTGTTGTTTAGTTGGTTTCATTACTTTTGATGTATCATATTATTTGTTGTAGATATTGTTTGTGTGATACATGGAAAAATAAGAATATATATTTTTTTTATATGAGTATTTTTTTATTGTCAAGTTATCAATCTTATCTCTCACGTTGTGCTGTTCACAATATTAGTTAGAGCATCTATTAGTTGTGTACGTTATGTTGCAGGTGTAGTTTCAATTTTGTCAAAAACTGGTAGGAAAACGTTATTGGTCAAGATTGATTATTATGTGAATAACACTTTGGTACTCGTAAGTATTATTTGGTGACTATGTAAATAAGAGCATTAGGTGTAGTGAATGAGGCAAGCTACCTCATTCGGGTCTCACTCCTGCCACATCACCCAATACCTCAACTTCAACTCTTCACAACAAACCCCCCCTCACCAAACAACAAACCTCAACTTTCTCATTAGGGCCCCACATCTTACACATTTATTTTTTTATTCATTTTATTAAATAAATTAAATTCATTTCACAAATACTTAAAAATAACAAAATATATTAATTTTATTTTAACAAATAAAAAAGTTACAATACGGAAAAAAAATCATACGATTTGCGGAAAAAAAAACATACGATGCGGCACGAAAATAAAGAAACCGATAAATACGATATGCAACATCATCAATAATTTATAAAGACTTATAATTATCGATGAGTGCAGACTTTTCTTCCAAAACTTGCAATACTTGTTCTCTGACCATTCTCAATGCGACTTGAAGTTTCAAATCTGTTTCATCATTTCTTAAAAGGGTTTGTACACCGACCATGACTATTGGATGGTCTTTAGGCAGCTCACGTAACCTTTCGACCTCTGGAGCACGAGACTACCTCTGTCGAATAATTCGAGCTATCTTACCTAACAAGTTGTTAATCAACTTAAGTTTATTTTCTTGTTCATTGCGCAATCGGGTAAGTATTCTTCTTTGCACCTCAGCTGGTTGGTTAGCCATCGTGTATGCGTGGAATTTAGTTTCAGTTGTTTGATAATAAGAAGTTGAGTAAAGCTGGTATTTATACTGAAATTAGCCGTTAGATAATTTAATTGGAGAAACTAGCCGTTAAGCCTTTTATTCAAACTGAAACTTACACTGACATAACATCACAAATAAAACAGAAATACTTAACATAAACCAACACACGATACTGGAATACAAATGCCATTAATTCATATATCTGTTCCAATTGGTGTTGCTCTTCAAAATCAACCAAACTTGAAAATATTTGAAATCTCTCCCACCATTGCGTTCTTTGTAAACGTTCAATGCATCTTCAACACGATCATCTGGCTCACGTGTAGGCTGCAAATTCAAGAAAATTTCATGAAACTTTTGGCAATCAGAGTTCATTCTTGCCCACTTACCCATTAGCTGGCTTTTGCTACGCAAAGGACCGTCTGATTGTTCATTGAACTTTTCTGTTACAACTTGCCAAAAAGGTCCTTCGTTGGCATGGAATTCGCTAACGTTTTGCCACATCTCGGCTAGCCAGCATTCTTCATCAATAGACTAACGAGTTGCCATTGTGAATTTTTTAGAAAGTGAAGTGTGTACAAAGTTGTATGATAATGTATACTTTATATAGGAGTGTATAAACGTTTAAGATTCAAATTTCAAAACCTGAGCGGGATAATATTCAAATTCAAAATTTCAAAAAAAAAAACAATTAAAACGTGTGCAATAAACATTTAATATTCAAACTTGTTGAATTCAAATTCAAATAAATGGGCGGTTAAACGTTTAAAATTTGAATTCAAACGTTTAAAATATAGAAAAGAAATACACAGGATACATAATTAGTTAACATAAAACACTATTACTCATCGAATCTGTCCCATGCGAACGTGTTTCTCAGAGCGAACCACACATGTTGATATTTAATCCCTTTCCCATATCGTTCATAATAAATACGGTTTGCATTGCTGAGACGATTAGAGTCTTCACTTGTACGCACCAACTCTTTGTAAATAGAATTATAGTTACGACATTCAAGGTTCATTCTTTTCCATTGAGCCGTAATACTTTTTTTATTACGGTCCTGACCTTCTGTCTGATTGTTGAACCTTTGTGTAACTGCATTCCAAAAAGAACGTTCATTCACAAGCTCTTCATAATCGTGAACTTCAAGCCATACGGTTGCTACCAAGTATTCTTCTTTCACTGACCAACGATTAGCCATTGTAAAACTGAATGGTAAATATTGAAGTGTGTCGAAAACTGAATGGTATAGTATGGTATTAATAGGGGTTTATTGAAAGCGGGATAATTTCAAATTTTGAATTCAAATTGAAAACGGGATAATTTCAAAATTTGAATTCAAATTGAAAGCGGGATAATTTCAAAATTTGAATTCAAATTGAAAGCGGGATTATTTCAAAATTTGAATTCAAATTGAAAGCGGGCTAATTTCAAAATTTGAATTCAAATGGAAAGCGGGATTATTTCAAAATTTGAATTTAAACTAGAGAGCGGGATACTTCCAAAAATCATTCTATAAATACATATTCAAAATCTGAATACACACACAATTCACACCCACAATCATCAAAGAATTCTCCTTTGTTCTTCCAGCACAATGTCTCACAACGCATCACCTGAAGACAATTCCCAACAAAACACACCGCCAGAAGATATATTTCCGGTGTTTCAGTACGACAACCCACCACCTACAACTCCACCAGCAGTTATGTTTCCGCCGCCAAACAACCAACCACCAAACTTTCCACCTGAAAACCAACCCATCATTCGTCAATTGACTGAGGAAGAACAGTATGAGTTGGATATGGAAGTGCTTTTATAGTATGAAGCTGAGCAAGCCCGTCAGGAAAGGGAGCGTGAGGCGTACCTCAATGGAAAACAAGATCGGAAGAACAAAAGAGCAGAATGACGTTGGGCTCAGGGACTTCCACCTGTGCCATCGAGTGAGGACGACTCAAGTGCCTCCTACTCAAGTCACGAGGGATATGTGTCGGATGATTCATTTTATTGAATCATAGTTTTTATTATCGTATGGTAGTTTATGGTTAGTAATTTCCGTTTCTTAGTTTAATGTTGTTATCGTATTTGTAAAATAATTGTATGTTGTTTCAAGTTATTTCAATCTTATGTTTAATATAGTTGCATTACCATTTACACATTACATTCTTAAAAAAAAAAAAAAAAAAAAATATATATATATATATCTATTTGAAACTACATATACATTTTACTTTCACAAATAAAAACATACATTTTAATAACCATCAAATTTTACAATCTCAATATTCAAAGGAAAAAAAAATGGAATGTCAGAAAACCAAGCTCGTCGTCACGACGGGGAGGAAGCCATTGGGGAAGAACGGCGAGCATCAAATGGTGTGGTTAAGAGGAACGGCTCGCCGTTGACGGCTACACGTCGGACGGCGAAGCCTCCTTCTTCATCACTTTCGGAGGTTGAGCTATACTCGTTACTAGATTCCTTCCTAGCTTTCAACGCAATTGACTTGCTTTGCTCTCTTTTTCCATTGACCATCTCGGAGTCTTTCTTTATTATTGCTTCGTAGACTTTCAGGTTGCCGATCAACTCATCAAGTTGAAGAGTTGACAAGTTCTTTGATTCTTCAATCGCCGTAACTTTAGCTCGCCATTTTGGATGAAGAGCCCTAAGAAATTTCCTAACAAAATTCTTACTAGAAAAATTCTCATCAAGTGCTTTTAAACTTGTGATGATAGTGTTAAACCTAGCAAAAGCATTATCTATTGATTCCTCCTCGGGAATCGTAAATTGTTCATATTGTTGAACAAGAAGATGTATTTTGTTATCTTTAACTTGACTATTACCTTGGTGAGTGATTAGTAAAGAATCCCAAATTTCTTTTGCGGTTTTACACATAAAAATTCTTTCATATTCTTTGCGTGGTAACGCATTATAAATAACCATTTTAGCCTCATTATTTTTTGCTAGTTTCTTTTTCAAATCATCATTTTGTTTTTCAAAAGATACAATTTCATCCATTTTAGTTTCAAAATTATATTGAATAGGAGGAAAATCACCAAAGGTAATAACATGCCAAAGATCTAGATCCTTTGATTTCACATAAGTTTCGAATCGATTTTTCCAATATAAAAATCCATCACTTTCAAATAGTGGTGGTCTTTGCATAGATTGCCCTTCTAAATATTTTTCAGATTTCATAGATCGTTACAAGTTTTAAAATACAATATATTTTAAAAATCTTGCTGGACGTGGCTCTGGTACCAATTGTGGAAAACTAGAAGGGGGGGTTGAATAGTTTTACGTCTTTTTAATTTTATTATGAAAACTTGGTTTAGTTTTAAAACCTTGTTTGCTTTTAAAACTTTGATTCAATCTTATGTGAACTCAAATCTTGAACAATATGAACAAGTATATCTAAGTATGAACAATAATAATAATGTAAGCTAAGTATGTGAAATCAACACATGCATAATAAAAACAATTATAGCTATATACAATAGATAAGTACGTAATCGTTTATCTTATAATCCTTAGTTATATTTTGTATGAAAACTATACTTGATCGAAATGATCAATTATATGTATGTAACCTTTTTAGTTTGATTGTAAAAAACTTTGTTTTGTGAATGAAACTTTCGTTTGTTCTTTAAGTAAGATCAATACTAGTACTATATGAGCAACTATATATATACGTCTACGTCTACAAATGTAATAACGATATAAGCAAGATAATAAGTAAGATATGGAAAGATCTAACCGCGAGACACAGGATTTATAGTGGTTCGGCTACAAGGACACCTTCCTTGCCCTACTCCACTCCTCGAGTCACCTACTCGAGAGTTTTCTTCACTATGTCAACAAGCTCCTTATGACGGAGAAACCTTACACACCAATATACACACCACTTACACACCAAAGCTTCGTCACAACGAAATCACACCTTCTTCACAACTACTTCACACCAATCTACTTCACACCAATCTACTACACACCTATCTTCACAACTACTTCACACCAATTTACTACACACCTATCTTCACAACTACTTCACACCAATCTACTACACACCTATTATCTTCACTATAATCTACTAGCCAATCACACTATCTATATTCCTAACACAACTATCTACAATCAAATATTCACAACACACTACACAAAGATATATGTAAATATTCTTGATGATGCACCAATCAACTTGGATGTGGAGGTCACAACAAGTTGTAATACTTCTTGTCTTGGAGGATAGAAGTATTCTTCTCTTGCACTTGAGAGGATGAAGTAAGAATCACTTTGAAACAAAGGATAATGTATTTATGATCAAAGGATTTGGAGAATAGAAATGAGATCTAGAACAGAAAGTTTTGGGGTGCAAAAGGTGAGAAAAAAATCCAGGTTTAATGTGGTATTTATAGGCAAAAGTTTCTGACAGAGGAGCGTGGCCGGTCCCCTTAAATCATGGCCGGTCCCCTTAAAATTAAGGGGACCGCCCTTTATAATTAAGGGGGCCGCCCAGCTGAAACGGCCAGAAACTTTGTCTTTTAGTGGGAAAGTTTATTTGGTGAAAAACTAACTGATTTTGGTTAAATATTTGAAATCATATATTTAGTATGATTAAAACATTTTTCCTTATTACCAAAAGTGTTTTTCAAAAATATATAATAAGATTATATAATTAAATAAACTTTGTATTAATTAATTAAATACCCCTTTGATCATAAATTGCACTAAACACTTTGTTTATTCATACCTTAAGTGATTTGGATGTAAAGAGAAATATTAATCACTAAATACTTGTTTATGTCACAAGTTTTAGATTAATGAGTTTATGCTTTGTAATTATCAAAACATAGAGACATTGTTAATATGTTAACAATGTTTTTAGACATTATTAATTTATGTCAACAATCTCCCCCTTTTTGATGATTACAAAACCTTAAACTCTTTAAACCTAAAAACTAATTTTTAGACAAGTATTAGAGTTTAATATTCACTTCTCCCCCTTTTTGTAAAATCAAAAAGGTTATGCCGACTAGCTTCATGAATGAAGTTAGACGGGTAGAATGCTCCCCCTTGATGTGTGCTCCCCCTCGTTCAAGGGCACCAAGGAATCGAGATATGGAATTCTCGCAAGAAAAATATTAGAAGCACAAGCATATATAGAAGTATATGCAATATACAAATAACAAGCATAGCAAACAAATATTAAGGATACATAACAATTAATTCAAAGTGATTATGTTAAAAGATCCTAATTTGCCAAAGAGAGCCATCGGACTTGCTTGTAACAAAAGGTTGGTTGATTCGAATTTGAAAGTGAAAATCATAAGCATGTGGTATGCTTGGATGGTTGATGATGGAGTGTTTGGAATGTTGGAGAGTTTGGTGGTGGAGAGTTTGTAGCGGAAGAGGTTGATAAAGGTTTTGGATGTTGTTCAAGTGAGGGTATTGGATGTGATCTAGTGAGAGGATATTCAATCCAAGTGAAGTGTTCATTGAATGCAATGGTTTTTAGGAGAAAGATGCAACAAGGTCAATTGTTGACACTCTTCTCAAGTTGATTTATGTTGTGTGGTGATGAGGGTGATCTAGATGAAGGTGGATTCAAATTGCGTTGAGCAAGATGTAAGGCTAAAAGAGCACTAAGCTCATGGGCTTCTTTTAGCGCCTCAACGAACTTCAAGTGTTCGGAGGAAGGTGATGGTGGTGGAGCATGATAATTGTCGTGGGTGAGGGTTTGAACATGCAACATAGGAATGGCATGTGAAGTTGTAGGATGTGGTGGTGATACTCTTGGTGGTGGAGACATGTTTGAGCTTGGGTAATCATGAAATCATGATATGTGTGGAAGAGATGCTTCATGAGTTGATGGTGTTTTTGTTGAATGAGCAACATGTAAAGTATTGGTAGTGAGGTTGGAATTATTGTTTTGGGATTGTGCATGCTCATCATAAGAAGGAGCATTAGTGAAAGCACGAGTGGATGATTTGTTGTTAAATGGATCATTTGTGTGAGAGTGAGGTTTAGGTTTTGGTTGATTATGAACAACATCGCTTGAGTTGTGAAAAGATTATGAGGTTTGAGTGTAATGTATAAGGATATGGGTGAGTAAAGGTTTTTGATATGTAATGTTGGTGAGAAGGAGAGTAAGGTGTTAGGTAAGTAAAGTTTGAAAACATAGGAGGAATTTGGTGTTGGATGTTTGACAACATCATTTGGTTTGACGGAATTTGAAATGAAGTTAGGCTTTCTTCTCCAAACAGGTTTCTTGGTGGTTTTGGTTTAATGGGAGAGGAAATGATGAGATGATTGGAGATTGTGAGGAATGAGAGTGTTTATAATGTAGGATTGGTGGGATCAAGGATGGATAAACTTTGATGGAAGGTTTAGGAAAGAATAGGTTTGTGAATTTTGGGAAGTGTATGATGAAATGGGCTAAAAAGAAGAAAAGGGAAACAACACCTTCGATCATCAGATGGCCGGTCCCCTTAATTGGAGGCCGGTCCCCTTAATAATTAAGGGGGCCGCCTTATGATTTAAGGGGGCCGCCCATCTGGTGATTCCCAGATTGCCAGAAAAGGGTTTTTGGTAGTGAATTGCAGAAAGGTTGTGTTTTTGGTTTCAAACAAGTCCAACTCTTTGAGGCAATTAAACATAGACTAATTATGTAGGCAATTATGTAGCTAAAGCATGTTAACCAAGGAGATTAAGAAATCAAGCAATTTCATCTATCATGCAAACATACTCATCTAGCAAGCAAAATATAAGAGCTAGGAAACAATAAGCAACATCAAGTATTTCATAACTACATAACCAGGAGGATTAAACCTAATATGTATTATGATAGCATGAGTTTCTAGACTTGTTACAAACAAAGTCTTAATAGACAAACCATGGTCCTCTTGATTTGATTTAGTTCACTTATAAGTGTCATTTATATAAATATAGATGACAAATATGAGATCACCATGCATGATTTAAAGAGACATTTTTTTAGCATTATTCAACAATGTTTGAAAGTAAGTTTTCACTTAATGCCATAAATCTGGGAACGAAAGAATCTAATGAGAAGCAAGGTTCATAAAAGTAAACTAGCGTTAGGTATATATAGGAAGTGCAATTTAATCAAGTTGGAGAATGAGTATGAGACTATTACTAGTGGTGCTCAATTCAGGCTAAACACGACCGTTTTTACGGGTTACACACACCCAACTTCTCACATAGAAGCAATTCAACCGTTAGGTTAAATTGAATTTCTAGTCAATAGATTCTCCAGTAGTCATTCTCCTTTTAGAAGAAATCGAGTTCCTAAATTTACCTATC
This sequence comes from Artemisia argyi, assembly GCA_030686995.1. Classification (NCBI taxonomy): domain Eukaryota; kingdom Viridiplantae; phylum Streptophyta; class Magnoliopsida; order Asterales; family Asteraceae; genus Artemisia; species Artemisia argyi. The sequence goes on along the minus strand of JARVZY010001975.1, from coordinate 433,574 downwards.
GAAGATTACCAAATATGAAGTTTTCTTGATTCACTAATACTTGGCTTAATGTTTTGAAATACATTCAAGTTTGTATCCTAATAAAACAAATTTTGTTTTGTTTCAAAAAGAAAAATGTTTCTATCTTGATAAAGATCAAAATAATGTTATGATAGCTTATGATTAAGCATGTTGTTCGAAAAAGCATAAAATAGATATTCGAAGGGTTTTAACTCAAAGAGAGAAGTTTTTAAATATGATGTATTGATTTTGATAATCAAGAAATTTCAGGTGAAAGATATACTTCAAGAGAATCGATTCAGCCCATTGTTTGAAAGTAGGTTTTCATGTAGATATGAGAGTTAATTGAATAAAATAGATTCGGTTTTACTTCAAAATGTGTTAATGAAAGGTAAAGAAAATTTTCTAAATCTTTGTTGTGGATATATATAGTGAAAACATCTTATTTAAAAGTGGGATAGTTATTTGAAAAACTATTTTCTAAAATATGAGGTTTTTGCATATTTTTAACGATATTAGATTTTGGACAACAAATATCATTAATCATATATTTTAAAAGATGTTTATTAAAGATCTCATGCTCAAGAGGATTGGTTAAGCCTACTATTATCTCATGCTATCGTTTCTACAAATCCTATGATCCTAAAGGAAGTGATGACTAAAATATATATGTTAGATGCGAGAGGGTTGAATGGGGTATAACCTAACATCTATAGTTCCTTTGTTTTTGCACGCTTATCTAACTTAATGCCATAGTCTATGAGAGCTTGTTTCATCCATAGTTTTCTTACGCGAGGGATCTAATCCTACTTCTATATTAACGATTAATCCACTTAACTCATTTCACTTCATCACCATGAGTTTGCTAATAGTGGATATAGAAGATTTCCATTTTCTATTTTGTTCAACAATGAACAATTTCATCTTATACCTAGAAAGGTCAACCAATAATGTTTCTAGGTAATAAGAGTATAAGCTATTATGTACATATATATGTATAAGAGTCACAAACAATATATATGTATAGCTAAGCATTAATCTAACTAATCATATGTCTAAGCATGCAAATTATAGCGATGAACTTAAAAGAAACGTGTACCTTTTAGTCTTCAATGGAATATCTTCAAGCACTTCAAGTGATCATGTTGACTAATAGAAGTCATTTGTAGATGATATTTGAACTTCTTCCAAGATTGCCAGCTTAGCCACTTGGTCCCCATTGTCTCGTTGGTCCAAAGTTGTTTGGTCCAAACATATTCAACATTTGGCTAGGATGCATGTATGGTGGTAGTATTCCTCAAGGATTGTAACTTGGTTGATAATTCCACATTTGATGACTAGTATTATTGTAGTTTTGTCTATTTTGGTTTCTTCTAGGTTGAGGTGTTTTAGATCGAGTATGAAGATTATTTGGTTTTCTCGGTGGTGGAGTTTTAGATCTTAATTTAGATTTAGAGGATCCTACTTCGGTCTTTAAGGATGGTTTATAAAAAGTTTTTACTTTTTCATCATTCGCAATGGGTATTTTTCTATCTTTTGTAAGTATATACTTAGGTTTTGATTCTAATGATTTTTGTTTACTAGATTCACATTCAAACTTTATACTTTTATTTTCACTAGTTGAAACATTAGTTGAGGTTAATCCTAGACCGGTTCTATCTCTCGAAGTTTCTTGAACACTTATTATTTTCTTAAGTGAGTTACTACTATTTTTAAACTTGTCGAGTTTGAAAATTTCATCTTTAAGTTTTTCGTTTTCATTTTTAATCTCTATGCATGTTTTACATTCTATAAAAACTTCTTTTCCTTTTTCCAAATGTTGTAGTCTAATTTTTAATTCGAGTACTTCATTTTCTAATAGATTATTGATATGTTTTAGTAACTTATTTTTAGCTATAACTTTTTGACCTAATTTGCATAACGTATTATATTCACTATCTAGGTGTTTTTCGTCTAATGATAAATTTTCGTCACTAAAGTATTTGGTTTCGGAACGCACCTCGCTTGATGTCTTAGCCATAAGACATTTCTCCTCATTTGTGATTTCTTTCTCATCGTCATCGCTATCACTCCAAGCTCCTCCAGCAAACGCCTTTTGATTTTGATTTCTTGACATCATTGGGCATTTTCCGATGAGATGATTTGGATCACCACATTTGAAGCATTTCCTATCACTTTTGCCATTTTTGTCATCTTTATTTCTTTGGTTTGCTTTCCTTTCATCATGCGATTGTTTAACGAATCTTCCTCGCCTTTTGAAGAATTTCTTGAAGTCTCTTACGGCCATCGCATATTCTTCGTCATCACTTTCGGAGGTTGAGCTATACTCGTTACTAGATTCCTTCCTAGCTTTCAACGCAATTGACTTGCTTTGCTCTCTTTTTCCATTGACCATCTCGGAGTCTTTCTTTATTATTGCTTCGTAGACTTTCAGGTTGCCGATCAACTCATCAAGTTGAAGAGTTGACAAGTTCTTTGATTCTTCAATCGCCGTAACTTTAGCTCGCCATTTTGGATGAAGAGCCCTAAGAAATTTCCTAACAAAATTCTTACTAGAAAAATTCTCATCAAGTGCTTTTAAACTTGTGATGATAGTGTTAAACCTAGCAAAAGCATTATCTATTGATTCCTCCTCGGGAATCGTAAATTGTTCATATTGTTGAACAAGAAGATGTATTTTGTTATCTTTAACTTGACTATTACCTTGGTGAGTGATTAGTAAAGAATCCCAAATTTCTTTTGCGGTTTTACACATAAAAATTCTTTCATATTCTTTGCGTGGTAACGCATTATAAATAACCATTTTAGCCTCATTATTTTTTGCTAGTTTCTTTTTCAAATCATCATTTTGTTTTTCAAAAGATACAATTTCATCCATTTTAGTTTCAAAATTATATTGAATAGGAGGAAAATCACCAAAGGTAATAACATGCCAAAGATCTAGATCCTTTGATTTCACATAAGTTTCGAATCGATTTTTCCAATATAAAAATCCATCACTTTCAAATAGTGGTGGTCTTTGCATAGATTGCCCTTCTAAATATTTTTCAGATTTCATAGATCGTTACAAGTTTTAAAATACAATATATTTTAAAAATCTTGCTGGACGTGGCTCTGGTACCAATTGTGGAAAACTAGAAGGGGGGGTTGAATAGTTTTACGTCTTTTTAATTTTATTATGAAAACTTGGTTTAGTTTTAAAACCTTGTTTGCTTTTAAAACTTTGATTCAATCTTATGTGAACTCAAATCTTGAACAATATGAACAAGTATATCTAAGTATGAACAATAATAATAATGTAAGCTAAGTATGTGAAATCAACACATGCATAATAAAAACAATTATAGCTATATACAATAGATAAGTACGTAATCGTTTATCTTATAATCCTTAGTTATATTTTGTATGAAAACTATACTTGATCGAAATGATCAATTATATGTATGTAACCTTTTTAGTTTGATTGTAAAAAACTTTGTTTTGTGAATGAAACTTTCGTTTGTTCTTTAAGTAAGATCAATACTAGTACTATATGAGCAACTATATATATACGTCTACGTCTACAAATGTAATAACGATATAAGCAAGATAATAAGTAAGATATGGAAAGATCTAACCGCGAGACAAAGGATTTATAGTGGTTCGGCTACAAGGACACCTTCCTTGCCCTACTCCACTCCTCGAGTCACCTACTCGAGAGTTTTCTTCACTATGTCAACAAGCTCCTTATGACGGAGAAACCTTACACACCAATATACACACCACTTACACACCAAAGCTTCGTCACAACGAAATCACACCTTCTTCACAACTACTTCACACCAATCTACTACACACCTATCTTCACAACTACTTCACACCAATTTACTACACACCTATCTTCACAACTACTTCACACCAATCTACTACACACCTATTATCTTCACTATAATCTACTAGCCAATCACACTATCTATATTCCTAACACAACTATCTACAATCAAATATTCACAACACACTACACAAAGATATATGTAAATATTCTTGATGATGCACCAATCAACTTGGATGTGGAGGTCACAACAAGTTGTAATACTTCTTGTCTTGGAGGATAGAAGTATTCTTCTCTTGCACTTGAGAGGATGAAGTAAGAATCACTTTGAAACAAAGGATAATGTATTTATGATCAAAGGATTTGGAGAATAGAAATGAGATCTAGAACAGAAAGTTTTGGGGTGCAAAAGGTGAGAAAAAAATCCAGGTTTAATGTGGTATTTATAGGCAAAAGTTTCTGACAGAGAAGCGTGGCCGGTCCCCTTAAATCATGGCCGGTCCCCTTAAAATTAAGGGGACCGCCCTTTATAATTAAGGGGGCCGCCCAGCTGAAACGGCCAGAAACTTTGTCTTTTAGTGGGGAAAGTTTATTTGGTGAAAAACTAACTGATTTTGGTTAAATATTTGAAATCATATATTTAGTATGATTAAAACATTTTTCCTTATTACCAAAAGTGTTTTTCAAAAATATATAATAAGATTATATAATTAAATAAACTTTGTATTAATTAATTAAATACCCCTTTGATCATAAATTGCACTAAACACTTTGTTTATTCATACCTTAAGTGATTTGGATGTAAAGAGAAATATTAATCACTAAATACTTGTTTATGTCACAAGTTTTAGATTAATGAGTTTATGCTTTGTAATTATCAAAACATAGAGACATTGTTAATATGTTAACAATGTTTTTAGACATTATTAATTTATGTCAACAGGAGAATGGGATGATACTAATACTACTAATCTCATAATCATCCTCAATTATTTTTATCTTGTCTCAGGTTTACATCTAAATGTACATAAATCCATGTACGGAGTTGGAGTGGCTTTGGAAGATGTTGAGCAATGTTTAGGTGCTACTGGTTGTTCGGTTGCTTCTCTTCCTTTCACTTACTTGGGTTTTCCTGTTGAAAGCCAAATGAATAGAAAAGCTAATTGGCTTGAGATGATTTTTCTCTTCCTTTCACTTACATGGTTATAGGATCCTGATCAGCATGGATTTTTCTCGGTATCAAGTGGTCGAAATCATATACACAGGATCATGCTTCATTCTGGTGATCGACCAACAAGATGGAACAATTGTGTTCTAATAAAGGTAAGTATTCTTGGATGGAGAATTAATAATCCGGATCGGTAGCCTACTCAGGGAAATCTAGTTGAGAAAGGGATCGATTTTTCTTCTTTGATTTGCCTGATGTGTGGTGACCATATTGAAGATGTTTCTCACGTGTTTCTCCGATGTGAAGTTGCATGTCATACGTGGGAGAAATTTACAAGGCTTGATATTTCTACTCCTATCTTCGTCTTGATTTACGATATTATGGATTGGGTAGACTCGACTCAATTAAGCCACAATCGGAGGAAAATTTTGGAAGTTGTCATGTTAACGACTATGTGGGTGATTTGGAAAGAAATAACATGGTTTTCAGTGCTCTAAAAAAGTACGATTCTTGATATTATATTGGTTAATGCGTTTGAGTAGTGTTCGTATGGAAGTAAAGTTTTTTTTTCTAGAAATTGGACATTGTGTCTTCAAAACCTAGTGTTTTATATTATCTAATTTTGATTCTAGCTGTTTAGTAGTTTAATAAAATTTAGACATTAAAAAAAAATAGAGTTAACTACATAAATGGTCCTGTGGTTTGACGGGTTTTACGGATTCAGTCCATTTTTCTTTTTTGTTGCGGGTCCAGTCACTGTGGTTTCGATTCATTATGGATCCAGTCCATTTTAGCCAACTCTGTTAGTTTGACTTGGTTTGACTGTTAAATAAAAGGGCACATTCGTTATTTCAAATTATTTTTCCATATAAATTTTGTGGAGCACACCATAACCATTCAAAGGAATATACACATTCTTTTTTCTTTTGTGACTTTTTCTCTCACTTCAACACTATCACCATAAACATAATCAACATCAACAACACAAATGGATTTTTAATCCACCAAAGTTTTTAACTAGATCTAGAACACCATTACCAGAAACATCAACAACACTCGCCACCATCTAAACCCACCACCATCACTTCGTCAGACGCGCTTCCACAAGGTGGTGACTTTAGTGGGTTTTGTTGAACACAAAGATGGCTGTGATATTATGTCGATGTTTGTTTTTTGGTTTTTGTTGAAACTAAGATATTGTGAGGATTTTTTATTTTTTATTACTCCGTATTTTAATATTATTATTATTATTATTATTATTATTATTATTATTATTGGTTTGGTTGGAAAAATGATGGAATAAAAAATAATTATATATTAGGAAAAAAGATATGAAAAAAGTTAGATATGGGTAGTTTTGTCATTTAACTTGACTTAACAATAAAAACTAACGGATTTAAGCAAAATGGACTGGATTCGTGATGGGTCAAAACCACAGTGACTGAACCCGTAACAAAAAAGAAAAATGGACTGAATTTGTAAAACCCGGCAAACCACAGGGACCACTTATGTAGTTAACTCAAAAAAATATTACATTTGATACATCAAGCGAGATTGACTATTATAAAAAATACTACCCCCGTCTCATATTAAGTGTTCACTTTCATAATGCACAAAGTTTTAGAATATTCCACTAACTAATCTCTCCACCAATCAAATATTACTTTTACCCACTAAACTCTCATCTTATTGGTTGAAAGGTAAAACTGGACACTTAATTTAGGATATGCAAAGATTCCATTGTGGATACTTAATATGGGACGCAGGGAGTAGTATATATTCTCTAACTTGTATAAAAAAAAGTTTATCGAAGATATATGAAATTACTCCTCTATTAAAAAATAATTAAATGCTCGTCATAATTGTGTAATTTATGTATGTCAATGATTTTTGGTTCTTGATATATTTAATAAAAAGAAGGGTGGAAGGCAATTTTATAACAAAATATCAATTAATCATCTCTTAAAAAAAAAAAAAAAAAAAAAAAAAAAAAAAAAAAAACTGGAATCTGGCACCTCAATTTGCAAATAAATATTAGTCTCTAGATGAGCTTTTCTCATTTTTATAAACTTTTACATGGTTTTAGTTATCAATAAATTTAGAGAAGTGATTGACACACTTTCATTTTTTATTAGCACACTCATAGTATAAGAAGTTAAAGCAGTTTATATTAAAGATATAAGATCATTTGATGACTAAATTTTTTTTACATACCAAGGGATTAATCACCACCATCCATCATCCCTCCATATTTATTTGATCTAATGGATGAGATTAATCCCAACATTTAAAAAAAACCCACTTTCATCATTTTTTTTCAACATTAATATCTTTCAAACCGTTAATCGTTAAGCGGAAAAAAATATACCGTTATGACGAGCATTTAATTATCTTTCTATAGATAGACACTTTGATATATTTTTGACAAATTTTTTTTTTCGTTTTTTTCATGTTTTTTTTCGTGGCCGGAAAAATCATATATGATATATCAATATCATATATGATATATCATATATGATTTTTTCGGCCACGAAAAAAAGGTGAAAAAAACGATTTTTTTTGTCGTAAGTATATGAAAGTGTCCGGCTATAGAAAAATAATTAAATGCTCGTCGCGATAGTGTAATTATTTTAGCTTAACGATTAACGGTTTAAAAGATATTTAAATTATAAAAAATGAATGAAATATTAAATGCTTTTAATCTCAACCCTTGGTATGTGAGGAATGTTTGGTTTTTTAAATAACTCGACTCTATATTAAAAGTATAACTGATTATTGCATAATATGGAGTGCCTTATCAAAAAATAAAAGTGTGTCAATCATTTCTCATAAATTTAATAATTAAAAAGTTACGTGATTACGAGAAAAGTCGTTATTATGATACATTATTGCGCATAAACGTGTTGCTTTTGATGATAAGCTTTGGTTGACCATTAACTCTCAAGTCATACAGTAACACTTAACCTCCATTTTCTCTTTATTGTCACTTTTAACCATTAAACTTTGGTTTTATATAATTCAACCAGCAATTTTGCTACAAGGAAAAAGAAGTCACGAAAAAAAAAAAGTTACAAATAGTTGCAGTCAGAAAACTTTTGTAAAACTGTATGCAACTTTAAGTTAATTCAAGGATTAAGGTTGCAATAGCGGTTTGGTGCGGGATCCATACTTCAGATGTAGCTTTGAGATGTAATGAAACGACAACTCTAAACCGAGCATGATGGGCAAGACACCGCTAGAAAAGGTTTCTATATGCCTTGTACCCAGAGACGGAGACAGCGGGGGAGTCAGGGGGTGCTCGGCCCTCTCAAACACGTCCAATCGTTTTGCTATTTACCTTATAAAATTTAAGCATATGACAGCAACTATAGGCAAATGACCCCTCTAACCTTTAGTTAAATTACTTTGTTAGCTTGAGAAAAAAAATTCGGCACCTCTTATTCCTAATTTCTGGCTGCGTCCTGCTTGTACCGGTGCCAAATAGGGGTGGCAATCGAGTCGTGTCGACCTACTCGGGTTGGCGGGTTGGTAAAGCCTCAACCCAAACACGACCCATATATTAATCGTGTCAAAAAACTCAACCCTAACCCGCACACACATAACATGTGTAACCCGTTTATGACCCACGTAACCCGTTTAAATATACTAGTTGAAAGGGTTAATTAGTTTGCGAGTCAAAGAGTGTAAGTGTTCAAAGATACTGATTCATTTAAATGTAATTGTTCAAATCATAGCATATAGATGCGGAGTCATAATATATAATTATATCATGTAGCACTTAAGAAAACATATTTAGATCCACAAATAAGTACATTTATCATTTTTATCCTACTAGTTCTTAACCATTACAATAATCCAAGACAAAAGATCTTATGGCTTTCATTTCTTCTCCACCGTGCCTTCACAAAATATCATAAGTGCATAGGAAGATTTATAAATCTTCTCCAACTTGCCTTCAAAAGAGATCATCAGTACACCTCAAGGTACAAAATGGTGCCATTCTTCATTTATTTTCCAACATGCCTACAAAAGAGATCAAAAGCTTACTTAACAATGATCTTATAAAAAGATAAAAACCAATAAATTGATTGATCTAAATATACGCTACTCTGTGATTCATCTTGAGACTTACCAAACACTAATTTAAAGACTAATTGATATGATCAGCTTCATCTTTGTTGATGTTCAAAGCCATGACATTCTGGGTTAGTTGTTCAATATCAACTTTTGACACCACTGCAATAGGAATAGATAAATAAATGATTAAACATATAATTCAACAATAAATTAAGCTTTCAAAACTGTAAAACATACCATTTTCTGCAAACAACCAATCCCTTGTACATATCAAAGCTTCAACAGTAGGAGGCGACATTGAACTTCGATATTGATCCAAAATTCTTCCACCAAGACTAAAGGCCGATTCTGATGCAACTGTTGAAACTGGAACACAAAGAATATCCATAGCTAATCTAGCTAAATCAGGGTATCGATACTGTTGTGACTTCCAAAAATCAAGTATACGAATGGGAGAGGTCATTTTGACTCGTGGCTCCGAAGTATATAAGTCCAAATCAGTTTTTTGAGCACAACCTGAACTTTCATCCTTATCAAATAACTCAAACTCCTACAAGTATGAAGAAACAAAAAATTTGATTTAACAGCTCATAAGTTAAAGAACAATTAAGAATGAAGATGTAACTAAAGTTTGAGTTTCATACCTTGAAAATACCATCACTAACGCCTTCGTCTCCATCATTACTAGCACCAGACGATGTCGAGCATTCTGGATTCTTTCTTGCCCTATATTCTTTGAAAAGCCCAAAAGTGCAGTCTTAACCACTTCCAGTTGTGGTGAATCGACACCATAAAGCTTTTCGTAGCTAAACTCGAGAAATGCATAATTGTATCGAGGATCAAATACCACTGCTATAGCTAATAAGAGACTAAAATCAGCCCAATATTTCTCAAACTTAACCCACATTTGCTCAGCTATGGTCTTCATATAAGGATCAGGACTTTTTAACTCTTTAACCAATTTCAAGTGAATTAACAATGCTTGGGGAAAATACAAGTTGGAAGTAGGATAAAGAGATCCTGAAAACTCAACAGTGGCTTCATAAAAAACCTTAAGAAAATCACATATTTTCTCAACCCTAACCCATTCATCCCTAGATGGACAACTTTGAAAATTAGAGTCACTCATAGCAAGATAACAGAAAGCATCGCGATAGTAAAGTGCACATGATAGCATCCTATATGTTGAGTTCCACCTAGTAGGAACATCTTGCATTAAAGCTTTTTTGCTATCTAGAAGTGTTTGTGAGCAACATTGACTAAACTTTTCTTTCCTTCCTTGAGAACCTTTGACAAATTTCACACATTCTCTAATTTTTTCTACAGCAACATCAACTTGTTTCAAACCATCTTGGACAATTAAGTTCAGAATGTGTGCACAACATCTAAGATGAAATAGTTCACCATCATAAACCAAGGAATTCATCAAACGAAACTGATTTTTAAGCACATCAACACAACGATCATTTGAAGAAGCATCGTCTAAAGTGATAGAAAATAACTTCTTTTCAATACCCCAATCTTTTACCAGCCCACTAATTTTTTCAGCTAAAGCAACACCAGTATGTGGAGGGGGCATATAAGAGAAATTCAGAATTCTCTTTTGCAAGACCCAATTGCTGTCAATGTAGTGTGCAGTTAAGCTTAAATAACCATCTGTAACAATAAATGTCCAAACACCAGAAGTTAAGGAAATTCTACCAGGACTCCTAATCAACTCCCCACGAAGTCCATTTCTTTCATGTTCATATAACTTAAGGATATCTGCCTTTGTTGTGTTCCTAGTAATATGACTAACACTTGGTTGCAAGTATTCGAAAACACTCCTAAATCCTTCGTATTCCGAAAAGGAGAATGACAAATCATGTCTAACTATTGCTTGCACCAAGAGTTCCCTAAACCTTTCTTGACTAAATTTTGAACTTATTGTGTCCAAAACACCCTTACTAGAAGATATCATATACTGGCCAATATCTAGTGTTGTCGTTTTAAGGCATGATTCTAGATGACGTTTTAGATTACCAGTACCATACTTACTAGCTGCAAGAAACCTTCTATGACATTGTTTACACTCACAGTAAAGGGCCTCTCCTGGTTTTTGTGGAAGAAAACTAAAGCTCTTCCAAACTTGTGATGTAAGCTTCCTTTTTCGTTTTTGTTCTTTAGAAGAGCTTCCATCACCATTGGATTGAGTTTGTTGTCCTGCCTCTTCACCTAAATCATCGCTATCATCATCAATTTCCATTGGATTCGAACTACTGGCTTCGTGGTTATTCATATTTCAACTACAAAATAACAAAGCAAATGACATTAGAACAACAAAACACAATAAGTATCTAGCAACAAAATATCACTTAAGTACTCTGTATAACAACTTGAGAAATCATTTAAAGAAATCAATTAACTAGGTGTCTAGGTAGAAACTAAATAACTTATATTAATAAGTCCGAAAATGGAAGGGAAATTCGTACCACAAATGAAATAGGGAAGCAGGTGAACTGGGGATTAATTGTTATTTGTGAATAAGCAATTAAAGGTTGTGTGGAAATATATAGGGAGAGATGGTAAGATATAAGAAGTAAATTCCCGCCAATGGGGATACCCTATATTCCCGCTCAAAAACTAGATTCCAGAGGTCTAAGATAGTAGTATAGCACCCTTAATAATTACTAGGATAGTACCCTCATCTGCACTTGCACTAAATTCCCGCTCAAAATCTTGCCACTATATTCCCGCTCAAAATCTTGCCACTATATTCCCGCTCATAGTTTTTGTTATTTTGGGCTTCCAAAAGCCCATTCAAAAAAATTTCACTTTTGACTTTAAGTTGCAAGGTTTTTAAAGTTTTAGTTTATATAAGTTATATAATTTATTTATTAAAAATTTATATATTTAAACGGGTTCACAGATTGACCTTTTTAAAAATTACTAAACCCAGACACGACCCATTTATTAAACGGGTTATGCGGGTGATGAGGCGAAAAATGAACCACTTTTAGGGGGGTCATTTAAGCCCGGAATTGAATTTATTTGATCAAATATTGCCCTAAATCGTTCCTTTTGTGATTTTAGGTACTTTGGGAGTGAAATCTGGAAAAGGAAGCAATTCAGACGTTTTTGGAGCATAAAAGTGAAGAAAACGCCAAAGACTTAATTTTCCTTGCTGGGAACAGTGTGTGACGGCGTCAAGAGTACCATCCTGACGGCGTCAAGAGTAAATTGCATGACGGCCCAGTGCAAAAATGAAGGCGTCATAAGGAGAGCGTCAAGACTTAAACACGTGATCCCCTGGAAGAAGCTAATACATGACGGCGTCAGATGTAGATCAAGGCAGTCCGAGAATTATTTTGGCGGCGAGATGACGGCGTCACCTATTTGGTCTTGACGCCGTCAGCCTCAATTTCCTATATATAGTTTTCTAATTTTCATTCATTAAAAAAAAAATAAAATGTAGGACCGAAAATTGATGATTTTTATGTGATTCGGGAGGTCGAGGTTGATCAAACTATATGAACTCCATGTTTGGTTTTAGAGAGATAAAGTAGAGAGAGGGTGAAGAAAAATGGAATATATTAAAATGAAAGGAACAATTACACACTTTCCCACACCCTTCATGGAGAGTCATGAGGGGTATTTATAAGCTCATCCTATTACAAGTTTGCCTTTTGTACAATAGTAGTCCCTAAAGGCACAACTAACTACGTATCTTGTCCAATTCACGTATGTGACGTTATCTTTATAAAAGAGCGAGGCTAACAATCTCCCTCCAAGATATCGTCACACGTGAATGGTTACAATGAGACCTATAAATACATAAACAATGTAAATTACAACAATAGTAAACTATGTTGACGTTGTTGAAGCGCAGAGTCTCTGTAGTCTAGATACTGAGGCAGACTTGAAGTTCCTTTCATCCGACGATCTCGGCATTTGATCTTTGGCACTGACGGCACAGATCTTTGTAGCTCTGAACTTCAAATGTAACGGTCTAGTTAGGTTATTACTCCCTCCTAACTAGTGAGCCTTTATTCTTTTTCCTGCTCCCTCCTGAACAGACAACTCTCTTTTCATCACGTAGCAGATAAAAGTAGATTCAAAAGTGTAGGCACATGGTTGTCGTTCATGGAGCATCATGACAATATAACTCACATAACATTGCACAGAAGGTTGGTAATACGCTCCGATGTACACATCATTAGTACTTCTTCGGTTCTAATGTAAGCACAATTCCCTTGAACAAACCAACATACTAGAGATGAAACACTACTTCTTTTGGCATGTTCTTCTCCCTCCTGATGGTTGCGATTTGTCGAAATCATCATACTATTTTGTGTCCATGCCATAATTACCCGTACTTTACACTTCTGATGCAATATAGATAGACCGTGTAAGCATAATTTGTGAGTATATGTCGCAAAAATACTCTCAATACTTTTCTCTCAAATCAACCTGTAATCGAACCTCCTTTAAATTCCCCGGCTAATCGTAATGACCACATATGGAGAGAACCCGATATAACCAACTTGAAAACGAAGTAAACATCCCATCTTGTGACTTAATGCTTGTACGATAGATGTGACTTAATACCTATACTGAGCACTACAACGTAACTCCTTTAAGTATGAGGTTGCACGAAATATTCGCCACTTGAACAATCCACTACTTCATGTGACACTGAGTACTACAACGTAACTCCTTTAAGTGATAGCTATACTGTGAGCACTACAACGTAACTCCTTACATCAGTAATAACTAGATTGTCAAGACTGAATTTTTTAATTTGCTCAGACAAGTTATCTTCAAAAGTCGTGCATCCAACCACCCCTAGACTTTGAGATAAATAAGTACACATTTTGAAATGTCACTTCAAAGTCGAATCAATAATACCGTACAAAAACCCCGTAGTCATTTTTGTTAAACATCGCAATTCTAGCCGTGAATAATGTATCCCCGTGAAAATTTATAGATTCAAAATAACCACTCAATATTAATATTATAAAAAAAAAAGTATCCTAAAGAACAAATTCGGATTACTCTTTTTGATAGTTAAGCGTTTGAAGCACAAAGTCCAGTCCATATATCAAATTCAATTTAGCATCCCAAAAATCAATTAATGTGAACATAACCTTGAGTCCAATATTCGTACCCAATCATATACTGATGATAAAAATAGATCACACTTTACCATTGACTTAAACCTAGTCACACATATCATAAACTATCCGCCTCTTCTTTTTCTTATACGCTCCTCACACCAATTCTCTCATCCCACTCAAATATAATCTCATTTCATCTTCTTGATATTCATCAAAGCAAATCTCCATTATTTATCAAACCCATCAATCATAATAGATTAAGAAATCCACCAGATCTTATCAAAACAGACGAACAAACACAGCACCTTCTTATTTCTTTTGATTTAATACGGCTGAAGAACACAAGTAGTATTTGCTCTTCAAGATCCTCTCACGGGTCTCGGGTAAGGTGTTAATTGTTTTGCATTTTGTTTTTGTTCAAAACCGAGCCAAGAAAATGATTATAACAACTTTGTTATAAAGCTTTTTCTTATTGAGATTCGGATATTAATTGAAGCTGTGTCTTCAACAATGCTCGATGATGATAATATGTTCCATAAAAAATCTTTGTAAAAGATTATAAAAAACGGAACATAATCTGAGATCTTGATTATTTCGTTTGCATTTTTTTTTTGAAGTACGAGTCTTGTGGTCGATTGGAGATGGGATTAGATAGAGATGGTGTTGTTGATTGTTGTGTGGAGGATTAGATGGTCTTGAATGGTTGTATCGATTTCAATTCTTTTCATTTTTGATTTCTTCTAGTACTGATGATGTAGATAAAACTGAGGTCAACATATGAGTTTGTATTTGTGATTTTGTGGTCGTGGTCTCTTTGTTCTTCTTCATCTATTCTTCCCTTTTTTTCAATATGGTAACTTTACGCATAATGCTTTTCTTTTGACCCGTTTACGCATAAAGTTACGCGTAGACCTGTTTGAAATATTATGCGTAGAGCTTTACGCGTAAACTTCAACTTTAGCGTAACCCGTGCCTTATGCGTAGATTATACGCGTAGGACAAGGGTTTTGACCCGTTGTTGACCCTTACGCATAACTTGTCCAAGTTATGTGTAGAAAAATGAAGTTAAGCGTAGGAAGAGGGTTTTGACCCTTTGACCACTTTCCGGCGTCCTTTTCCGACTAATTTTCCGACTAGATTCAGGCAAAAAATTTCAAGCATCATCAGAACATATTCCAGACTCCTGAGACCAGACCATGTCCTTGACCATAAATATTAATATTGTTTGACCACATATACACGATGGTACAAAAATAATAGTCACAATGATAAAAAAAAACTGTCTGGACATAAAGTTGCCACAAAACAGTTTTTTTCTTTGAAAACTGTGATTATAGCGTAGGACTTTGACCAATTTGGATACATAAAAAGTTGTGTAAAGATTGTTCCCAAACAGATAAGAAAAAAAAAATTCAGATCCGAAAAAATGCTATAAAAAACAGCTTACACCAACAGTATGAACCACAAAAATCATCAAAACAACACAACGAGGCTCTGATGCCAATTGTAGGACCGAAAATTGATAATTTTTATGTGATTCGGGAGGTCGAGGTTGATCAAAGTATATGAACTCCATTTTTGGTTTTAGAGAGATAAAGTAGAGAGAGGGTGAAGAAAAATGGAATATATTAAAATGAAAGGAACAATTACACACTTTCCCACACCCCTCATGGATAGTCATGAGGGGTATTTATAGGCTCATCCTATTACAAGTTTGCCTTTTGTACAATAGTAGTCCCTAAAGGCACAACTAACTACGTATCTAGTCCAATTCACGTATGTGACGTTATCTTTATAAAAGAGCGAGGCTAACAAAAAAAAACAAAAAAAGTTTTGGAGAAACCGTAAGGCCGAACCTATTACGAATTTTACAGGTTTTTCAAGGGTTTTCAGCCCTTGAACCCTTACATGTGTAATTGAGATAAGTGTTCTTCTAATTCAATCAATATGTCTATGTGTTGGTTTTATATATCTTGTGCTTGTCTTAATTCCATCATGCTAGGCTAGATTTACCTTGTGTTTGCTTAGATCTAATGAAACCTACATGTTGATTATGTGTTGATTACTTGTTTATGGTTGTATTGTATGAATGATTTCGATGTTAGGCTTAAGAAAACTGGCAGATCTCCAAATGGTAACATGCTTGAACGTCTTAGGAAACATGAACTGATGTGCACTAGGTTTTATTGGTTGTATTTAATGCATGAGTAAATTCTAATGATCCCATGTTAGGAGCTTCTTAGCCGGCTTGACATAGGAGTGCAGTAGGCACTCATAGGATTGGGGAGTTAAGTGCGCCACCCCATGAATGGTATTAAGGAATACAATCCGTCATCCACGCAACTATAACAAGTAATTAGCGTGTAAAAGATATCTAGGGAGTAGTGAAATCTAAGTAAACACAATTTCTCCACTTATTGCTCACAACCTTAATTTAATTTAGTTTTTTTTTTTTTTTTTTTTTTTTTTTTTTTTTTTTTTTTTTTCATTTCTAGTATTTTATTTTGATTGCATATTTAGTATTGGGTTAGTTGACTAGCAACTAATTCCGACCAAATCCTTCAAACCCGAGATTTTTACTTGCTTTCTAAAAAAATATATAAAAAAACAAAAATAATCATCCTTTATCTTTAGAACTAGTATTTAGGTTTTCTAATCCTAGCGACACTATTCCTAGCTGAACGATCAATCCCCCGGTACTTGTCACTATACTATACTACAACGATCAGGTACACTGCCTGGTGGGGGTTGTAAGCTTCTCAAGATCCCTCGAGAGGTAAAGCCTGGTGCAATCCCCACGCATCAAGTTTTTGGCGCCGCAGCCCGGGGAAATAGTTATTGTCTAGGTTAGAATTTCTTTTTATTAGGTCTACTTGCTAGATTCATTTCTAGTAAGATTTTATTTTTATTTTTAGATTTTCTTTAGTCTATCTTATTTCTTTGTGTTTTTGTTCGTAACTCTTCACCACCCGACATCATGGACAATGGGAACATCTTTGAACCCGTCATCCTACCACAACAAAACCCACCACTAGAACCTCTTAGGCCCCGAACCTTAGGAGAGTATTCCCGACCTAGCCACCAAGGCTACCGAAACACCATTGAGCTCAACGGAGCCAATGTGACTCCCTTGCGATCCGACACCATCCGGTTGGTGCAAAGCGGATGTGCATTCCATGGACTTCGTTCCGAAGATCCAAACCAATATCTTAAGGACTTCCTTAAAATCGTAGATTCCATAGACCTAGGTGTTGAAACTAGAGAGATAACCCGATTACGCCTATTCCAATTCTCTCTACGTGATCAAGCTAGTTAATGGCTTGAGCGTTTACCCGCGGGATCCATCACCACATGGGATGATCTCACCACTCGTTTCCTTGCTCAATTTTTCCCACCGGGGAGAACTACTAAGCTTAGAAATGACATCTTGATGTTCCAACAACGTCAAAATGAATCTCTTTATGAAGCATGGACTCGTTTCAAGGACTTACTTCAAAAAGTCCCTCATCATGGCATAGACCTTTGGCTCCAAGTCCAAATCTTTTATGACCATATCGATCTCTCCACGAGGTGAGCCATTGACCAATCGGCCGGTGGTAAGCTACGTGATCTAAGTGCGGAACAATCATGGGAACTCATAGAAGATCTTGCTCTCTATGACAACAAAAGTTGGAATGATCCCCGTGATTTGAACAAAACGGTCAAGGCAATATCTTTGCCTTTGAATAACTCTAGCATTCCCGACCGTAGGATCATGGAACTTGAGGACCAAGTCAAGTTTCTCATGAAATCTTACGAAGCTCCTAAGCCTTCAAGCCAAGTGAATAAAATCACTTCTTCATGCGAATTATGTAGTGGTCCCCATGACACTCGTGATTGTGTGGAACTCCCTGGAACAGCTTTTGCGGACTACGCATCCACGCGTACCGACGAAGCGGGAGATAAGTGGTACACTTTCAAGCCCGAGCCAAACCCTTACGGTGATTAATGCAACCCCTCTTGGAAAAATCACCCGAACCTTAGGTGGAAACAAAATCAATCCAATTCTTCCAATCCGCCTAACCGTTACCAACCAAACGGTCCACCCTCCAACCGTACTTTCAACAACAATCTTTCTAACAACTATGGTAGTACCAACAATCTTGAAGGATTGATGTCGAAATTTATGGTATCTCAAGAAGCTCGCATAGCTAGGCTTGAAACCGAATTCAACCAACAACAAACGGAGATGACCAACAAGATTGACAACTTGTTGAAAGCCCTCAACAACCAAGCGTTAACCACACCTAGGAAGGACACTAGGGACACCAATAACGGAATCCAAATTAAGGACCCCTCATCATCTAAACATGTCCACTTTGTCAATGTTGTCACCATTAAGCCAATAGATAAGGAGATAGAAGAAAGTGACAAGGATGAAGTTGGAGTAGAAACCGAAACTAGGGATGAAAGTAGGGAAGTTGCGGTTAGTAAGGAAAAGGAATTAGAGGAGGTAGAAACTATAGAGAAGTACTTTGATAAGTTGCCCACCAAGGAAGAACGGGAATACCATAAGGATTTATTAGATAGCCCCGAGAGACCATATATCCTTGGCACACCCCTTATCAAAATGGGAGACCCCTCTAACATCAACATACCATGCAACATCGGGCACATGCATATATGGAAAGCTTACATCGATCCTAGATCTCCTGTTAACATCATGACTAGGACTTATTACAATTGGGTGATGAAGGAGCAACTTGATTTTAGGATGATGCCCAATAGGAATTTGATAAGTAATTTTGTAGGAAGAGTGAAGGGGTTGCATGTGATTATAGGTAATTTCACTTATGAGATCGATTTTATGATAGTAGAAGACACTCGTCCAGTGATAGATGCTTGCCTAAGACAAATAATATTTGGAAAACCATTTGTTGAGGCCACTAGGATGAGTTATGATCCGACTCTAGGGATAGTTAGATTTAAGGAAGAGAATGATGAGGTTGCCTACCAAATGCCCTACAAGATTGAGCAATACCGCCTCCTCTCTAATTTAGAAAAGGAACACAAGCAAGCGGCTTATTATAGGAATGATGAGGATAGACGTAGAGGAGTAGAGTATGTGAAAAATAGGATGCTTGATTTCTACAAAGAATGCTTGCAACTAGGTCCGGAATACAAAACTGGTTTAGAAGACGAACTAGAGAGTGAAACCAATGATGAGGTCACGTAGTAACCCATGACCTTGAGTCTAGCTACAAGACTCGTAAATAAAGAAAAGCGCTTCTTGGGAGGCAACCCATGCTTTGTGTGATTTTTATTTTGTTTGATTGTTATTTGCTTCCGTATGCATGCTTTATCTTTATTGTTGGTAGATCATGTTTCAAAACTAAAAAGTGGAAATACTTTACTTTATTGTTTAGCCTAGTCTTAACTCCACCTAAAGGTATTTTTGCAAAAGATAAGTGTAAGGGGAAACCCCAAATATTTTTTTAAGAAACAAACCGATCATGATTCTCCACAATATTAAGTGAACATGTGTATTCGTATTTGTTAGAGTCAAATGATTGTATTGAGTCATAATGAAGTTTTGCAGGATTTTCCAGGAAGTAGAACCAAGTTTTTCCAGAAATTTTCCGGAAACTTAACATAAGAATTTCTGCAGATCACTTCTGACGGCGTCACGAGTTTACTCTTGACGGCGTCACGTGTAAAAATCTGGAAATTTTACCAGTTTTGTTTTTCTAACGGAGTCTTAAAGTTTTTGTTGAATTATTAAGTTTTATAATCTCCAGAAATCTGCAAACTTCATTCCACAAGCATTATATCTTACTTGTTTTCTAGGATTTAGTAACTTATATAGATTGCCGTCGATTTTATGCGAGGTTGCTTTGTTTGTTTTCTCAGGATTTACAGGTTATGTATGACAAGAAGATGATTTATTATTCTGGAAGGGAAGCTTTGATTGTTCATTTTCTTGGAGGAAGATTTAACCTGGCCACCTTATTATCCATACCGAGCGAATCAGGGGAGTATTTTATTTCGTTTGTTTTACTTATTTCACTTTTACATTCTTTACTTGAACATTATGGACAATGTTCATCTTAAGTGTAAGGGGAGGTAAAAATGATGATACCTTACATATACACTTTCGCTTGAGTTTGTTTTGTTTAATAGTAGATGTGTAATAAAACTATGAGAAATACTTGTTAGTGCAATTTTAGCGCCAAATTTAAAATTTTTTACAACATTTAGGAGTGAAACTTTAGCCATAGCAAGCGTCTCATGGATAGGAGATTGTATGACTAGCACATAACCGTATATTCAGAAAAATTTTCCACCCAAATATGTGAGGTTCGCCTTTAGATTTGATAGGAAAATCATTTAATATTAGTGCTTATGAGTGTACCGGTAGCATTTAGATTCTAGAACTTGCGTTAGTGATGCATCCCGAGACCGCTAGTGAGACTACATTCGTGTAGTAGGATTTACTACATGATAAGAGGCATTAGGATCACCCTTGTGTTAAACCCGTATCATAATTACTTGACCATTTAAGTCATATTACTTGGCTAGTTAAGTCAACTAATTTTCCCACACCTTAGCGTTGTACTCATTTTTAGTACACGAAACCCCTAGTACACCCCTCCGAGCCTATCTTTTCGTTTCTAACTTTAAGCATCTTACTTAAAGGAAGAATTTGTTACACCCCACTTAAATGTACACCCAAATCGCCTTAGCCTTCCGTGTATGCACTCATCTTTAGTGCATTATTGTTATTTGTTAAACCCTAAGTTAACTATCTAATTGATTACATGGTTGCTAAGTCGAGTCATATCCTTGTACATATTGTTTTGGGACGATTAGGACTTATGGGTAAAGTACTTATTTTATGGAGTAATGGGGAAGAACATCATATATTACCCCCGTATGTACGTTAATCTTAAAAGTACTACAAGTGTTTTGATTTTCTTAATTCGAGTCATTAGATTAGTTTATTGTAAAGTATGTAAAGATTCAAGTGTAAGGGGAATGTTCATCCCCTATGATGTATTATCTTGGATGGTAGGGTAAGAATGTATGCAAAAAAAAAAAAAAAAAAAAAAAAAAAAAAAATCGAAAAAATCAAGAAAAAGAAAAAAAATAGAAAAAGAAAAAGAGAAAAAAACATACGGACTACCATTCCTTTTCATTCTATGTTCATTTTATGTTTTTGTTATTTTTCATTTATTAGCTTAAGTCGAGTCTAGTCTTGGCTTAGCAACGCCATATTGTACATGTAATTAACCAAGATTGTTAACTCGCCACCAGTAAATACTTCCTTTATCCAACAAAACCGTGTATTTCATATCCCTACACCTAACGTTACAACCCTTTAAAAGACCTCTTTGATAGTTTATCCTAGGTGCTTACGCCATGTGGTGGAGGTTTGATCCTTTCCTAAGCCTATGGTAATCTATTTTGCTATGACAGGTAGTGAGAGATATCTTCCGTTTCCATATAGTAATTTATACTTTATTACACCCGAGAGATGTGAGTATCTAAACACTGTTTGTGAGGTGCTAGTATATGACCTCCGTGCTCGTCTTTGGTCTTTAGTGGAACGATTATTTGTTGTAATTACTTTTATATTAGTGTTAAATGACCCCTAACTTGTCTTTTGATTAGAATAAAAGTGCATTTGCTTGAGGACAAGCAAATCTCAAGTGTAAGGGTATATGATAAGGCGAAAAATGAATCACTTTTAGGGGGTCATTTAAGCCCGGAATTGAATTTATTTGATCAAATATTTCCCTAAATCATTCCTTTTGTGATTTTAGGTACTTTGGGAGTGAAATCTAGAAAAGGAAGCAATTCAGACGTTTTTGGAGCATAAAAGTGAAGAAAACGCCAAAGACTTAATTTTCCTTGCTGGGAACAGTGTGTAACGGCGTCAAGAGTACCATCCTGACGGCGTCAAGAGTAAATTGCATGACGGCCCAGTGCAAACATGAAGGCGTCACAAGTAGAGCGTCAAGAGTTAAACACGTGACGGCCTGGAAGAAGCTAATACATGACGGCGTCAGATGTAGATCAAGGCAGTTCGAGAATTATTTTGGCGGCGAGATGACGGCGTCACCTATTTGGTCTTGACGCCGTCAGCCTCAATTTCATATATATAGTTTTCTAATTTTCATTCATTAAAAAAAAAGAGAAGTTTTGGAGAAACCCTAAGGCCGAACCTATTACGAATTTTACAGGTTTTTCAAGGGTTTTCAGCCCTTGAACCCTTACATGTGTAATTGAGATAAGTGTTCTTCTAATTCAATCAATATGTCTATGTGTTGGTTGTCTATATCTTGTGCTTGTCTTAATTCCATCATGCTAGGCTAGATTTATCTTGTGTTTGCTTAGATCTAATGAAACCTAGATGTTGATTATGTGTTTATTACTTGTTTATGGTTGTATTGGATGAATGATTTCGATGTTAGGCTTAAGAAAACTGGCAGATCTCCAAATGGTAACATGCTTGAACGTCTTAGGAAACATGAACTGATGTGCACTAGGTTTTATTGGTTGTATTTAATGCATGAGTAAATTCTAATGATCCCATGTTAGGAGCTTCTTAGCCGGCTCGACATAGGAGTGAAGTAGGCACTCATAGGATTGAGGAGTTAAGTGCGCCACCCCATGAATGGTATTAAGGAATACAATCCGTCATCCACGCAACTATAACAAGTAATTAACGTGTAAAAGATATCTAGGGAGTAGTGAAATCTAAGTAAACACAATTTCTCTACTTATTGCTCACAACCTTAATTTAATTTAGTTTTATTTTCATTTCTAGTATTTTATTTTGATTGCATCGTTAGTATTGGGTTAGTTGACTAGCAACTAATTCCGCCTAAATCCTTCAAACCCGAAATTTTTACTTGCTTTCTAAAAGAAAATATAAAAAGACAAAAATAATCATCCTTCATCTTTAGAACTAGTATTTAGGTTTTCTAATCCTAGCGACACTATTCCTAGCTGAACGATCAATCCCCCGGTACTTGTCACTATACTATACTACAACGATCAGGTACACTGCCTGGTGGGGGTTGTAAGCTTCTCGAGATCCCTCGAGAGGTAAAGCCTGGTGCAATCCCCACGCATCAGCAGGTTAACCTGTTTTCGACCCGAACCTATTTATCCTTGACCCAAACCTGTTTATCTTCATGTCGAGTTCGTGTCGGTTGGCGTGTCGTGTCGAAAATTGCCACCCCTAGTGCCAAGTTGCTAGACAAGAGTAATCAACTTCAAATAAACTATACAATTTTAGATGAAAATAATTACATCTATTGTTGAAGACATTAATATTTATGAAGGGCAAAAGTGAAGAATTAAAGAAAGTATAGTGACCAGTTAAGAAAACTGTTTTGATTTCTAGATCAATGAATAAAGAAAGACTTCAAAAGAATAAACACAGACTTTGGTTTGACTGAGAACCGTGTATCGCAAGTCCAACTTTCATCAGCCAACTCTTTTTATATTATTTTATCTCTTATTTTTTCCTTTTTAATATTGACATTGATAAATACATAATTTATGGGGGACCCAAACGCGTCGTACCTTTGGTTTGTAGATCAGTCCGCGTATTTACTGAATATCAAATTTCTAATTTTTATGTTCTTCAATTTATTATGGCCGAAGCTTCGTTGCAATGTACGTGACGTAGTTGTCCTCCTTCAGTCCCCTTGAAATCAATGAAACTCTTCTATAAAAACATTCTCACTCTTTGTTAGTTTCTCACACTTTTTTTCAACAACAAAACACAGAAAAGTACACACTTATTAATTATTACTAGTATCATCCATTCAACATCATATTCACATCAATGGCAAAGGTACGTATTTATTTTTTTCATAACATGCAGTTTTTCTTTTTTTAGTATTCATTTGAATCAGTTAATCTCAATTTTTGTATAATTTGATTTTTATGCAGCAAAAGATTCTTGTTAGAGTTACAATGAACACCGACAAGAAATCTCGTAAGGCTTTGGGGATCGCTGTTAGTCTTAATGGTAAGATCGATCACGTGTTATATATTTTAACTATTGTCATGCTTCTCTAACTTGTTTTTAGAAATTTGAATCAAACGAGAAAGTTTTCAACTAGCTTAAATTATCGAAACATTAATAGAGTTTCAATGAGATTAAAAGAGTTAAATGCAATAAATTGTAACTAACTGTCACTATATCTTGCTGTGAATCAATAAACAGGAGTTGAATCAGCATCTTTCGTCGGATCAGACCAGATAGCAGTGACAGGGGAAGGTATCGACTCGGTCAAACTAGCAACTTTACTAAGGAAAGGTGTAGGATACACGGAGATAGTGACTGTTGGTAACGTGGAGGAGAAGAAACCCGAGGCGAAGGAATCGAAGCCAGCCGAGGTGACATGGCAAATTAATCCTTACGAATACTACTATAATAACTACGGCATGCCGTATTATTATGTTTATTAGATGTAAAAATGAAACAGAGTGAGTGTTCATAAAACGAAACAGAGTGAAGGAATTCTGTTTCATTTCGTGTATCATTTCGTATGATGTAAATATGGTTTGTTACTTTGTGTGATACGCACGGAATAATAAAAAGGGTTTGACGCCGTTCTAAAAAATAAATAAAAAGAGTTTGGACAATCGTGTGTATTTTCAAATGTCAAGTTTATATCAACATAAAATGTATCACATGCATGGTTTCATAAATGTTAGGTGGGGTTGTTATTTTCTCACGCGGTAGGAATTGATCAAGGTTGTGATAATTGGAATAAAACATTGTTACATAAAATCTTCTAATTATGTAAAAATGTTAATAATTACAAAGACACGGTAGTTTACCAAATATTGAATAACTTCAAATAAAAATTTTACTCATAGTAAGTAGTGTTGGCATCCGTGGGCAATGGCCACGAATACCTATAACCCGTCATCTATCCTCATGGTTTTTTTCTCACTCGCCACCCGCTCGTCACTTACCAGTGGGTACAACTTTCTACCTAGACCATGCTTTCAGGTATTTATTGTACATGGGTTACGGGTATCTGTTGCCCATGGGTAAACATATGAGTTACTGAAATGCAACAAAGTACAAAACCGTGATATGAAAATAATTATGAAACTGTGTAATAAGACATCATACCAATTTGTCCAATACAAAGTTGACAAAATACTTAAACACATGTCTGAAACTAGAAAATTAAACATCATTACACAAAATCGTAGTCATATTAGTTCATTTCACGAGAGTAAAATAGTTTAAAACTTCGTTAACAAAACACAAATTAATTCTAGTCACTTAGCAATCTTAACATCCTATTTCTTCAACAACTTACATACAAGCTTACAAATATTTATTGTGTTTTCAAGAGAGTTGTGTATTATTAAATATACACCAACAACTTTACCAATATTTAAGTATTATAATGAATTTTAGTTTAACAAAAATAGGTTTAGGGGGTACACCCACATGTATTTTCAGGGGTATAAACATGGGTATTTTAAATGTGTGTCATGGGTTTACTCGTGACGGGTATACATTACCCGTCACCCCTGGGTAAAAATTGATGAGGTTACCTACCCATTTACGGGCAAGTACCCATGAATTATGGGTTTTTCTCGCCCATTGCCATCCTATAGTAAGAAATAAAAAGCATCATGTACTATGTTTGTTTCAAGATAAAAATTGAAGTATAATAAGGTATACTTGCCCCGCCTTACGGCGAGTCAATATTAGAGGTGGCAATCGAGTCGTATTCGGGTTTACGGGTTAGCGGGTTATTATAATCTCTACCCAAACACAACCCATTTATTAATCGTGGCGAGATACTAAACCTTAACCCAAACCTGCATAACACGTCCCGTTTGTGGCCCATTTAATCTGTTTAAGTAAATATGTCAAATGGTGAATAAGGTTGGTGGTTTGTCGATTTAAATAATTTAAATGCAAAAATGATATAACGGTCTAAAAACAATAAATAAATAAAATAACATATAAATGACTATACGGCAATTTCAATGATATCTTAGTCATAATCCTAATTCACTCATATTAAAGTACATAACAGAATACATTTAATCGAAATCCAACATTAAATCCAAGTTATATACTTTATTTTTTATAGTCTTATATACTTAAACGGGTTTACGGGTTGACCTATTTAATACTTATTCAATCCAAACACGACCCATTTATTAAACGGGTTATACGGGTTGACTTGTTTTTTACCCAAACCTGTTTAACTTCGTGTTGGGTTCGTGTCGTTTATCGTGTCGTGTCGAGAATTGCCACCCCTAGGCAATATCATGACCAAATTTATTGTTTATATAAACTCGAGTGTTATAGAAAAGAATATAAAATCAGAAAAACGAAATTCAAAGTATAATATCGTGTGTTATTAGGGCTGTAAACGAACCGGACGAACACGAACGAAGCCCTGTTCGTGTTCGTTCATTTAATTTTAACCGGACAAATAAACGGACACGAACGCTTAAACGGACGAATTTTCTTGTTCATGTTCGTTTATTAAGAAAATGAATCTTTCATGTTCGTTTATTAAGACACTAAACGAACATAAACGATCAAACATAAATGAAAATAGACAAAAAAACATAAACTTTATTGAATTTTTCACAATATATTGTTTTATAAGTGTTGCTTTGTTTAAACAAACCAATTTTTAAAATTATAAAATTAAAAGATATGATATATGAACATAAATAAATAAATAAACATAAACGAGCTTTAACGAATGCCTAATCGGACGTTCACGAGCATAAATGAACGAACGAGACTTTTGTTCATGTTCGTTCATTTAACTAAACGAATATAAAATATTGTTCATGTTCTTTCATTTAATAAACGAACTTTTTACCGAACGGTTCATGAAATGTTCACTGAACGTTCAGTTCGTTTACGACCCTATGTGTTATACAAGTTGAAGGGCACAATAAAATTGGAAGTAAAGTTTAGTGATTAAATTTTAAAGGATTTGTTAAACAATGCCCATTGGGCGGTTGTTATAATACATATAAAAACAAATTTAGAATTTATTAAATTAAAAATCACACATATTTAAGATAATTTGTATTATATCTAAAGTAATTTATATGTTTATTTACTGTGAATTAAATAAATAATCACTTTAAATATGGCAAGTAGGCATTGTATATCAAATCTCAATTTTAAAATATAAACTAATTACTCTCTCCATCTCAATTTATTGCTTGATGTTTCTATTTTAGCTAGTCTCAAAACACCTGTCCACTTTATTGTGTCAGCAAGGGTTATGTTATCAAGACCCCCTAAAATGTGACAATAGAGGGTTTTGGTTAAAATGTATAAACCGCGATACACATCATACAAACCCACAATGCACAGGGCCTCACGAATCCCCCCTATGAGAGGGTCCGTATAAATTCTCCTTTTTAACAAATCAAAAGAGACTTAAATGGTAAAAATGATATATGATTGATAAAAAGTGTATATTAGTGAGAATTTTTTAAACTGCGTGTAATTTAAAAGTGCAATTTAAAGGTTGACTAAAATATGGAAATAAAAGGAGTAGTAATTACTTTGTAAATCGATACAAAAAACCGATTCTTTTAGTGATATAAACTAACAAAGCTTTACTATACACTCTTATCATTTCATCCTAAAAATCCTCCTACACGCAACAACAATATTATATAGTTTTTTTTCTCTCATTATCTCTATGCATCTAAACCGTCAATTCTGA
This sequence comes from Artemisia argyi, assembly GCA_030686995.1. NCBI lineage: Eukaryota > Viridiplantae > Streptophyta > Magnoliopsida > Asterales > Asteraceae > Artemisia > Artemisia argyi. Next base: position 405,683 of record JARVZY010001975.1, on the reverse strand, counting down.
CAAATGTCAACATCTTGTGAGTAGACACATTTTATAGAAATGTTTAGCATTTCTCAAACTAATAACAACCTAGATTTTACTTCATTCAGAGAAAGAACTTTATCAAGTAATCAAACGTGGTAAAATTTGACTACTTGTTGACATCATAGTAGATATTTCTATGCATCTTCTAGTAAGAGGTGCTCCAAGGTCAAATAAATATAGAAAGGTATGAAATGTTAAGTTTGATGAAGATGCTTCAAAATACCGCAATTTCTCGCATAGAAGCTTTACAAGTAAATTTTTTAATTTTTATGCTTCAAAATCAAAAATACTAAAACAATCGTTTTGCTTTACAAGTAAATTTTTTAATTTTTATGCATCAAGATAAAAAAATACTAAAATAATCATTTCTCTATCCATATTATGCATCAGAAATTCAGAATTACTAAATTTCAAGAGTTTTCTCTTAAAGCTATCGTTATAGTTCCAACAATGTCACATGATACATAAATGAGGGCACTCTTGATTAGTTGATAATAGTAAGATACCAAACTATACATGCGATAGATACTGTATCATCTACTTGGTCACATCAAGTTTTTTTTTTTTTTTTTTTTTTTTTTTTTTTTTTTTATGATTAAGGTCGTGTATGCAATCGACTTATTCACAAACATAATAACAAAAATTCCACTTTCCAAATAATATTATTAAAGGTTGGCCTTGCTGGGGCACCCAATCGTATGTATGTCGCTGGAGAGAGAAAGCTGGCGTGACAGAGAAAATAAAAATGATTGACCCTTATTACTGGAGGTAGCCTAAAAAAAACTGATCGACCTACATGTGACCAAGTAGCCACAGTAAGCTGATCGATTGGGGGAAAAAATGAATCGATCGTGTGCTATTACTGGGGGCAGCTTTAGAAGTTAAGGTTTGTTACTGTATCAGTTTCCGTGTTTTTTCCGAATATATGAATAACTGAATTAGCATATTTTTTTTAAATAAAAAAATTAAATAAAAAACAAATATTTAAATAACTGTTCATGGGGCTCAAATAAGGAAATGATAGAGAAACTTAAAATTTGTACTAACATTTATGACGCACGAAGCTTCGGACCCAAGGATTTGACGTAGTCGCTTCGTCCACTCCTCTCTAAACTCCATAAAAAACTCACACTAATTCTCACAATCTCACACTTCATTCAACAACTACAAAAAAACACACACAAACATACAAACATAATATCATCCAGTCAACATCATATTCACAACTATGGCAAAGGTACATATTCTTTTAGTAATTTAGTTTAATGTTTGTTATGCTTTATTTTTTGTGTTTAGTTGATCTCATGTTTTGTATTATTTGATTGTTTTTTGCAGCAAAAGATTGTTGTTAGAGTGACGATGGAGAACGACAAGAAATCTCGTAAGGCTTTGAAGATCGCCGTTAGTCTCGATGGTAAGATCATGTTTTTCTGAAAAACGAGTTAATTAATTATGAAGAACTTGACTTATTGAATCATGCATGTAACTGACTTGTATTTTGAAATTTGATAAACAGGAGTTGAATCAGCGTCTTTTGTTGGATCAGACCAGATAGCCGTGACAGGGGAAGGTGTTGACTCGGTTAAACTAGCAACTTTACTAAGGAAAGGTGTAGGATTCACGGAACTAGTGACTGTTGGTAACGTGGAGGAGAAGAAACCCGATGCTGCGAAGGAACCGAAGCCAGCAGACGACGTGATTTGGCAAATTGATCCTTACGAATACAATTACTACAATGGCTACGGCATCCCATACTATTACGTATATGATTTGTGAGGGGGCACAAAATGAAACAGAGTATGAGTAATCAAACAGAGTGAAGGAAACTTTGTTTCCAATTGCTGTTTTTTCGCTTCATTTCATTTACTGTATCACCTTATTAGATGTAAATATGGCTTGTGTGATACATGGAATAATGAAAAGAGTTAGACAATTGTGAGTATTTCCAATTGTCAAGTTTATATCAATTTAATATCTCTCAAGTGTTGCTTCACGAATTAATTGTGAGTACCGATTAGTCTTTAGTTTCAAGGTAAAAATACACCCCTTTTTGGAGTGACAAAGACAACGACTTGAAAATACTATAGTTGGATAGGATTGTGGTCATCATCATTATAATCCCACATAAAAAAGCGTAACTCTGGCTACTTGTTCTCAAGAAACATCATTTAGTAAAAAAGAAATGATTGACACACTTATAAATTTGATTATGACACTGAATGTACAAATAATTAAAAGATTTTATATTCATAACTAGTTATAGTTTTTAATCATATATTTTTATTTATTAAAAAACAAATAATTTAATATTTGTTTTGTTTGATTTATAATGTTTAATTATAGTTTTTTATTATTAAAGATAATTATTTAAAAATTTTAATCCTATTATTAATTGTATTTTATCTATATTTTTTGTATTTATCTTCTACTTGTGTTAATTGTATATTATCTATATTTTTTGTATTTATTCTCTACTTGTGTTATGGATAAATATAAAATGTTACTTAATAAGAAAATATTTTTTTTAGACACAATTATTACTAAATAAGGTATGAATTGATTTTTTTGAAATGAAAAATTTCTGGGATTTTGTTTTATTATATAAAGATACAACTGTTTAAAACACGTTTTAAAGTGTCTCAATCAAATATGAGAGTGTGCAAATCACCTATTTAGTAAAAAGTTCGTTACAATGTCAAAATGATTTAAGTGTGACAAGTGACAACTAAATTATGGTTTGTGCTAAATGTAGTAGTTATCAGTAAGATGGAGGAAGTAGTTCTTACTACTAAATTATTAAATTATAAATATATACATTTCCCGTCCCCTTCCATGAACAGTACCCATTTTATTGTTCTTTCTACAGTTATCTACAGTAACGGGCTTTGGGCCTTTTTTTTTTTTTTTTTTTTTTTTTTTTTTTTTTTTTTTTTTTTTTTTTTTGGGTTTGCTACAGTACCGGCTTTTTTTTTTTTGGGTTTGGGTGGGCTCTTTTTTTGAGATTACTCAGACCCGGGTGAGCATGCATACCTTAATATTGAAACATCCCGCGACAACGTGCGGGTTTAAAACCTTGTATATACATTTCCCGTCCCCTTTGATGAACAGTACCCATTTTACTGTTCTTTCTACAGTAGTCTACAGTAACGGGCCTTGGGCCCCCTTTTTTTTTCTTTTCTTTTTTTTTTTGGGTTTGCTACAGTAACCGGCCTTTTTTTTTTGGTTTGGGTGGGCTCTTTTTTTGAGATTACTCGGACCCGGGTGAGCATGCATACCTTAATATTGAAACATCCCGCGACAACGTGCGGGTTTAAAACCTTGTTATTAGACAAATAATGTAAAGTGGTCGTTAATACACGTTATTGTACATAACCGTGTGAGTTGGTTTTGATGATAAGCCTTAGGTTGACATTGTATATATATAACATTTCCCAAAGGACGGTGCGTCCTACCCTCCCGATTCAGTAAAATACTATTATTTGTGGTAAGTCCATGTAAGTTAGCCTGCACTTTGGATGAACGCTGGCCTTTCAGGCCCAAAAATGACCCAACTTCTAGCCGAATTTACTAGCACTTCGGGTTTCTCAAAATCTGCGGATATACGTTCTTATCTACAGCCACCGCCCTGGACAACCAACTTGCTGCACTTTCTCCTAAGTACCCAACCACCGGAAAACTCGACGTACAGATCTGTTAAGGTTAGATGTGCTGCCCTTCGAAGTTGTTGTGTTTTTTTTAGCAAGTACCTTTTTTTTAGTGTGTTGCTTTGAAATTTGTAGATAAGCTTCAGTACCTTCTCCGCCTCTGTTCGCCGACATCGATATCGTCAACCTAAAACAATTGTTGTTGGTGTATTTGTCTTTCTGCAAAACCTAAACCACTAAGAAAAAAAAAAATCCAGATTCATCTACTGAAAACATCAACCAAAAGGGGTCATCAAGAAAATGATTTTGAAAACATTACCTCTTCCAAAGGTACATTTTTTTTTTTATTATATTGATGTTTTAGCTTTAATTATTTTTTTATTAGTTATTATTATTATTATTATTATTATTATTATTATTATTATTATTATTATTATTATTATTATTATTATTATTATTATTATTATTATTATTTAAATAATTTGATTAGATTATCTGTTTTTTTTATAAACACTTCTTGAAGTAGCTGTGGGATTTGCTTATTGAAAATGATGTAAACCCTAAAAATATGTTTAATATTTGGGGAGGCGATTCGTATAGCTATAGGTAATTGCACGCGCTGTTTTGCTAGAGTTTTGTTGTTGTCAAATGAGCTGACCCTTAGGTATAATGTTGAGCAGGTATGAAATCGCTACACGTTACACAACATCCCCGCTCTTATAAGCGTTATCAATGGTGAGTCAACTTTGTTTTAATAAATATCCAGGCTTCCTCTTTCATCGGCTTCTTATTTGAATTTTAATTTTGGTTGTATGTAGGGGTATCTATGTCGGCCGGTTCAGTTGATGCACAAACCCTTGCAGCACACGTGCCTATGGTTCTGGAATTTTCTCATGGTACTGTTGTGTGTGAACATATGACTGCTGCACGTACGTTTACATATTTAGCTTTCTTTAAAGCGGATGTACAAATATTTTTTCATAACATGTTGAGGGCCAGGCTGCCACAACCAGTCGCACCCGAAGACGCCCACGTAATATGCAGATTCAGTTGATTTCTTTAAATCATGGACGAATATCTTATATGTTGTTCTATCGTATAAGCTGAATCCCACCTTTACTTTCACTTTCAGGTGAGACACGTTGATCGAATGCCCGACAAAGTTCTCATACCAGTGGGCGACCAAATAGACATTGTATGCGTATATATTGCAGTACAATATACATATTTTTTTTTATCATTATTTTTTTTATTACTTTTGGTGCACTTCTACTTCATATGCTTAAATTCCTATGGCTCATTCAAATTGCATTCATAGATTTTTAAGGAAACCTACTAATTTTCTACTATTTGTCATAATTTATTGCATGTTCCAAAATTTGGGCCTAAGTTCATCATCGGGGTTTTGTTGTAGTTTGCGAGGGGTTTGAAGACGCGTAGTCCAGGAGCAAAGTCTTATGAGTATGTTATAACAAATTGGGATACCAGTAAGGTTAGTTGTTGTATGCACATAAGCTGGCGCAAATGCAGCCTAGATACTAATGTAGAAGCATGCATACTTTTGTATTGCCCAGCTTTTGAATGTTGTCGCAAATGCAGATATGTATGCATAATTTTGTCCCAATCCGTTTATGTGATATCATCGTTCATTGAAATCATTGTATGACAGTGAAACTTTTTGTAAATGACCCCGCCGCAACGCGGCGGGCTACCGCCACTCGTTTGACTTCTAAGTCTTTAACACTACCTTCATTTTCTTTTTTCGTCGCTTTTAGCCATTATGTTTTTTGTTTGTTACAATTTAACCAACAATATCGTAATTACTTAAAACGCGTTATGCGTACCTTCTATGTAGACGTTCTGTGTGTCTAGTCATTTAATACAGTAGATCGGTCCTCGTTTTTACATTTTCATTTTTGATTTGCACACATCAATATAGACAATATAAATATTTTGTAACATATGAAAATCTCACGTCTAATTCATGTGCCTAAAAATATGATTATATAATATATTTTATGACAAATGGATTGCAGTAATTCTCTTTCCTCATATCTAATCTTATTTGTGAGACATATAATTAGGTGGTGTTTGTTTTTTATTAAGAGGCTCTTAATGGCCTCTTAATCTGAACCGTTCAGACGCGGTCAGACATTTTGATCGTTTAGACCATTTGTTTTTTTTTCTCGTTCAGACGTGTTCAGAGGCAGTAAGATATTAATGGTCAAGACTTGAGAGGGTGTCTGAATGCCTCTTGTTGCCTCTTGCTGACACAAAAGAAAACAAAAAAAAATTAGTACAAGCAAGCAAATGTGCGGTTCAAACCTAAGTTTTTTTTTTCCCGTTTAGATTCGGTCAGATTCAGACATTTACGCCTCAGATTCAGATTCAGAGCCTCTTAAAAAACAAACACCACCTTAGTCTTATAAGTTAGACATCTTCCTATATATCAATTTGAAAAAAAAAAAAAAAAAAGTATTACTCCCTCATTTCCAAATTTATTGTCTCCGTTTGACTTTTTCGGTCTTTAGTTTTCAACTTTAATCTTAAGTATTTGTTTTTAATACATTATACTTGATACAAAATATATGAATAGATTGAATTTTAAATGTATTTTTATTTGTAAATTTTGAATTTTCATCAAGTATTGTATAACACAAACAAAAATATTTATAGACAAAATTAAAAAAGAAATACCGAACAAGTCAAACGGGGACTATAATTTTAAGACGGAGGGAGTAATAATAAGAGTAAATTACATAAATGGTCCCTGTGGTTTGTCAAAAGTTTCACCTACCGTCCCTCAAACTCCAAAGTTGCATGAATTGTCCCTTTCATTGCAAAAGAATAACACTCGTGGTCCTTTTTTTAACGGGTGTTAAGTGTATTCCGTTATAATTTACACGTTAGCCCCTGTTGGTTAACGATTGTTGCATCGTTTATCCTTTATAATAACGGTCGTTTGTAATTTAAATTTTTTCGACTTTAGATACGTTTTATACGTTTTCGTCCATTTTTATACGTTTCATCCTTTTTTATACGCTAACTTACGTTTTTCTTCGTTTTCGTTCGTTTTTATACGTTTTCCTCAATTTTTATACATTCTTCTTACATTTTCATATGTTTTTATCAATTTTTAAATGTTTTCATCCGTTTTTATACGCTTTCCTACGTATTTATCCATTTTCGTTCGTTTTTATATGTTTTTGTCCATTTTTTTTACATTTTACTATATTTTTATCCGTTTTCATCTATTTTTATATGTTTTCATCGTTTCCTTACGTTTTATGCATTATCATCCGTTTTTATACATTTTTTTACGATTTTATCCATTTTCGTCCGCTTTTATATCCAAAATTGGCCAGAACAGTGGGCGGTACCACTAAAGATGGTATGGTACCACTAAATTTAGTGGTATCGTCGGATCTTCCAACTGATAAGCCCGTTTTCTTATTAATTTTTCCCACTTTTACAATTTCAAAACAAACACCCCCTCTGTTCTCTACTGTCGAAATGCAACACAAACCAAAACCCAAATCCACCATCCAAAATCGAAATCAAGGCATAATACTTGAAGATTATCATCTAGTACATCATACATAACAACAATTGTAAGTTAGTTCATCACAATTTCTTTCAATTTTGAGTCTAGGGTTTGTTCTTACACACAAATTGAATTGGGGATTTTTTTTATTTTAATTGATTTTCGTGCAATTAGGACTAGGATTATATAATGTATATCTATTATGATTCCTCTAAACATAGAATTTGAATAAACTCATAATCTTAATTTTTTTCACTCGAATTTTGATGTAAAATTCGAATTAAAATATAAGCATAGGTGGAATCATAGTTAGGATAATTGAAACTTGATGAAGCATTGAAAGGATCACCAATTTTCAGTTTCATTTAATTTTACTATGAAAATTTCGATTAATCCGAACAACCCAATTCTTTTCTTGTTTTTTTTTTTCTTTTTTTTTTTTTTTTTTTTTTTTTTTTTTTTTGTTTTTGTATTTTGTTTTTGTTTTTTTTGTTTTTTGTTTTTTTTGGTTTTTTGTTTTTTGTTTTTTTTTTTTGATAAATTTCACATGACTAAGAATATCATGAAAATGTTTTCGTGCATTGTTAATACAATTTAAAAACATTTTTGTTCATGCATACATGATGAACTCTTGAATTTTGGCCTAATTACATAACTTATATGTATTTTTTGACACATTCGATTAAGCAAAATAAAATATAGGAGCGTTTAGGTAAACTCATGATTTTTATTTTTGAGTCGAGTTTACCGCACCCCCATATCGGTTGCATATAGGCACACACTAGGCATATGTCTTCAAAGTTCTAAATTTTAATTTGATTCACCTTTGTTCTATAGGTCTCAAAATGTCACATGTGTATGACTTTGATCATCAACTAACCAACATCTACATACTCAATGTTTCACTCGAACCCAACACACCCGAAAACCACATTCGTGGTTTCAATAATATTGTGTCTCGTTATTTTCATGAAGGTCGAATCGTTGATTCTTCTCTAGTCTTCCAGGAAGAAATAAACACATCATTTCGAACTATAGGATTTGAGTATTTGCTTACCATCAACGAGAAAATTTGTCCTCTCTTTGTGTTAGAATTTTTTCGTCAAGTTGAACTTGTACGTAACGAGGATCAATCTTTGTCTCTCTGGTTTTGGATACAAAACTACAAGTTTGTCTTGTCTCTTGAGCAATTTGCTCAAATTCTCGGACTTCCAAATCATGGGCAATGTGCATATACGGAAGATTGGTCTCTTAAATATCTTTTTAATGATCGAGAGGAAAGCAGTCCATACTGTTCCTACATACCCTCTCCAAAAGAGATAACTAGTCTCTTTCGTACTCTTTAACGTGTCAACTGCCTTAATCCAAACAAAATTCGTATGCTTGAACTTCGCTATGTACTACAAACAATGGTGGTCAATCTACGAGAAAATGTCTTGAGTCTCGTGGGAGGTCGTGAGTAACTCCTGACGTGTTGTGCTCATATGATCTATTGTATTCTAACTCAACAACCATACAGTCTTGCTTACTTCTTCACTAAGCGAATCGTACATCTCAAGGGTGATTAAAATTTATTGATTCCCTATTGGCTGTTCTTAACTCATCTCTATCATCACTTCATGCACTTTCACCCACATCTTCAAGGTCCTGAATACTTACTTGTCAATAGATTAATGGAACTTTTGAATGAGTCACATATATCATCCTTTCTCACTCCCGAATCATCATCCAGCTATTCGCCCTTTGATGATCCAACAAGCAATGACGATGTGTGAACCATCATCCACAAAAGTGAAGCAACTGAGGTTATTTCAAGTCAATCATGAAGAATAAAGAATTAGTAGTGGAATGATCTTAATCGTACTAGTTTAATTAGGATGAGAACATGGTACTCTTTATTTTAGATTATTATTAAAAGTTCATTAGAATCTTAAATATAATTGAATGTTGAATTACTTGGTATACCTTCAACCTCGTTTTTTTTCCTTTATTTATTTATTTATTTTTTATTTTTTTTATTTATGCTTGTTTACTCTCATCACCTTGCATGAAAATTAATTGATTATCATTGGATGAGTGCTTATGTTGTTTTATTACATGCATGCTTATAGTGTAGATTTAGCTAATCGCATGCTCTTGTTAAGTTCCTAGTTTTTGCTAAATATAGGAACACTATTGTGATTATTCTTTAGTGATTTGAGGCAATAGGGTTTGCATAAAATAGTTCCCTAGAAAAAACCCCTTTTTAGGCCGCCCAAAATCTGCAGAATATGGAAAATCGTGACTAGCAGGTCACGGTACCGTTAAATAGGCAACGATACCATTTAATTTAATGGTACCATGGGGTATTTAATGGTACGGTCACCTGTTCTGACGAAATTTCACTATTCACTTTAGCTTTTTGACTTCTTTCCCCCTAAGACTTGTGTTGATGCAAATAATGTCTAAAAACGTTATTATCATCTGTCACAACTCACGATTTCAGGTCATTTCAGGTCATTTCGGGAACTTTGGAAAAACACTATTCATAAATCACTATTCATCAAAACACTATTCATCGTTTTACTATTCATCGTTTTCGAGGTCATTTTGATATTCTGAGAAACTTTTTGGAAATTTACTATTCACCGAACACTATTCATTTCCGGAAAAGTTTTCATCATTCACTTGCATTACACATTTCATCGTAAATTTAGTTTACGGGTGTTCAAATTCGCGTAACCGGATTGGTTTAGGTGCGAATTCATTTCATTAGTGTTAAGTACACTGCATACGGACTGGGGATAGTCTGCATATCATCATAACAGCATTTTCATGTTATACCACTCTCAGGATTTTCAAATTACTATATTCAGTACATTTAACGTTTTTACGTATAAGTATTTATAGTAAACGTTAACAACCGGTTTATACACGACGAATATATCTAAATATTCCCACGATGGTCCCGACATATTTTTATATCCATTTTAACATCATAAAACTTATAACATTCAGTTACCCAGTATTTTGGAAATTTATTTTATTAATAACGTACGCGTACGAATATAACGACGGTTTTCGTGAAAACTAAACAATAATCACCTGATCACTCAGTAAATGTACCCAACATATTTTTAATATGTTTTTAACATTATTATGACTTTATTTCATCCCGGTTAACTTCGTGAACAATTATTTCTATTAAAACCGTTACCCGAATTTAACGAATAACACGTAATAACACTTAACGATACACTACATTTCCCAAGTGATCAAAACCGTTTTGGCTACTCCTTTTTCACACCAAAACCGGTCACATGAACACCCTTTAACCTCATGCCTTAAATTCTAAATACAATATTAATAAACCTCTAAATATAAACTTAAACCTAAAACTAGAAATCATAATATACACTTTTAAGAAAGATCAATTTTCATCTCATCTTTTCCTTGTTCTTCCTCAAACCCACGACCCAACCATGAATCAATGATCCATCCATGGTTTTTGAAAAGTTAAAGCTACAAACTTGTTCCTTTTACATGCCTAATCAAGAATCAAGCAACAAAAACACAAGAACATCAAGCATAATCATCATATAATCATCTCATTTTATCAAGTAAGTTTTCAACTTTATTTTTTCATGGATCATCTTATTTTTACTTGTATTACATGATTTCCATGCTAAAAATCATGTACAACTAGCTATACCACACTTTATTTTGGCTAAAATGAAACATACAAACCCTAACTTTCTTGTTATGAATCCCCTAGCTCTAATAACTTGGTTAGGAGTCCATGGCACCCTAAGAAGGTGTATGGTAAGATTAGATTAGCCATGTGGTGATTACAAGAGGTTTGGTGATGGTAGAAATTAGTTTTTAACCTTGGAAACTTGATTTGGAACCTATTTTAGACATGCTGTCCCGTTTTGTAAAAATCTGGAAAATCAGTAAACACCAAGGAAACTTTGGCAAAATTTTTAGAAAATACTTTCAAAAAAGAATCCGTAGGCGAAAGAACGGATTAAAAAGAGTCTATAACGAAGGAGTTATGATTTTTGCAAGATTGTAGACGAAAAGTATTTTTCTGGAAAATAGTTGCTGTTGGACGTTTTTCGTCGGTCAAAAAGAGGCTTTAGACGTAACCCGGAGGAGCCGAGCTTTCCAAAATATATTACTACATACTAAGACGAAACCGTGGATATAAAGAACAAGTAAAACGGACAAGTAACGACAAAGATATACTCGTTTGAATATCGGCTAAAACCCTTTTATATTTGACAGCTTTTATATAAATTTGGCGCAAAAACTACGAAGTGCATTTTTAAGCTAAACATGATATCAAGTACCGAGCTTTATAACTAACGTAGTATTAGTTATTATGAGTATGTTTTCATCATTTCAAGGATTACAACCCGAGTATTTCAACGTCAACATGAGAACTTACGTTATATATATATAAGTATATATATTATAACTAGCCATTTATATTTTCTAATAGCAATATTTTCCAAATTCTTGGATTATATATTTTTGATAACACAAGTGTTTTCCCAAAGACTAGAGTGGTATAGAAACATGAGCATGGACATTCATAAACATCATTTGGTGATCTTAACGAGATCATGCATCATTCATATTAGGTTGCGGTTAGAGATCGAACCTCATTTCTGTGTACACTTTTGTCATCGTAGCTGTTGCATCAGGTGAGTCATAGCCCCTACTCTTTTAAATTGTTTTGTCAACTTTTGGGGGAGAATACATGCTCGTTTTTACTTGAACTATTACTTGACTCTTTGAACATTGTTTTGAACCTTGAACCATTATGAACTCATTGACCTTATAACTTGTTTGGAACTATTGAACTTGTTTTGACCTTTTGAACTTGACTTGACCTTTGAAATTGACTTGAACTTTTGGACTTATTATACTGTATGTTCTAAGACTTAAAGTCTCCCTTGTTCGGAGCAACGCTATAAAGTCTCTCATGTTCAGAGCATCCTTAATAAATCTCGCCATGGTGGAGTGACTAATAAATCTTTGCCAAGTCGGTAAAGTGACTAATAAATCTCGCCTAGGTGGTGGAGTGACTTAAAGTCTCCCTTGTTCGGAGCAACGTTATAAAGTCTCCCTTGTTCGGAGCGGCCTTGACTTATTATTGACCACGGGTGTTTGACTACTAGACTTAAACTATTTTAGCAGTGGGTTGTGAACACACAGGTTACAAGTCTCTTATGGCGGGACTTGTAACTGAGTGGATTTACGATGCCTTTGCTGTGTGAACACTTTCTATAAACTTTAATTGTTAAACAAACTCTATGAACTCACCAACCTTTGTGTTGACACTTTAGCATGTATTTTCAGGTTTTAAGCTATGGCACGCTACAGGAGGTTTTGGCAGGGCATGGCATGGTCATAGAAGACTCTGATTATTCAATTGGGGACCGTTCTAAACTACTTTAAGGGCCTACTTCCGCATTACTTTTAACAATGTAAAATCAACATTTCGATTTAACTATTTTATTCTAAATGATTCAAGTGCAAACCATTTTTGAACTAGTGTTGTGATATCAATTGAGTTACACCCCAGCTACACGTATGCTTCCGCTGGACCCGATTTTGGGGGTGTGACAGATTGGCATCAGAGCTTTGGCTATAGCGAACTAAGTGTTTTTAAAACCTAGACTATAGCTACTTTTACGAAAAACTTAACCCTATGACCGTCACGTGCCTGCCTGCCAAGCTGAAGCCTCATTTGTTGTTAGTTGTTGACTTAGGTGATGAGACTTGTGTCTCATTATCTGATATATTATATTCATTTATTATAGTTGATTACTATAATTGTGTTTCATATAAGCATGTTCACGTATCATATATGTCACCGCATTATGTTTTTCCTTGCATAGTTTCATCATTTGACCTCGAGTTTGGTCACCTGCCTTAGTCTTTCTGAACGTCTTGGTATTTGTGAAGGACATAGTATTAGTATAACTGAGCTGAGTATTTCAAAATTCATGGAACCTCGGTGGAATATAGACTAGTCACCTATATTCAACCCGGGATAGTGGGACATAGGCTGACTACCTATATCCGACTCAGAAATGAATTTTGCAACACTGAGAATGGTTATAATAAAATTCTGTCTGGATTGAATCCTTTACTCATTTTCCAAATGTTTCATGCATGTGTGTGTATACCCTCATTGTCAGAACATTCATACTTTTCATCACCTTTTCACCAATATGTTTTCAGAGACCAACATAAACTGAACTTCGGGACGAAGTTCCTTTTAGAGGGGAAGACTGTCACAACTCACGATTTCAGGTCATTTCAGGTCATTTCGGGAACTTTGGAAAAACACTATTCATAAATCACTATTCATCAAAACACTATTCATCGTTTTACTATTCATCGTTTTCGAGGTCATTTTGATATTCTGAGAAACTTTTTGGAAATTTACTATTCACCGAACACTATTCATTTCCGGAAAAGTTTTCATCATTCACTTGCATTACACATTTCATCGTAAATTTAGTTTACGGGTGTTCAAATTCGCGTAACCGGATTGGTTTAGGTGCGAATTCATTTCATTAGTGTTAAGTACACTGCATACGGACTGGGGATAGTCTGCATATCATCATAACAGCATTTTCATGTTATACCACTCTCAGGATTTTCAAATTACTATATTCAGTACATTTAACGTTTTTACGTATAAGTATTTATAGTAAACGTTAACAACCGGTTTATACACGACGAATATATCTAAATATTCCCACGATGGTCCCGACATATTTTTATATCCATTTTAACATCATAAAACTTATAACATTCAGTTACCCAGTATTTTGGAAATTTATTTTATTAATAACGTACGCGTACGAATATAACGACGGTTTTCGTGAAAACTAAACAATAATCACCTGATCACTCAGTAAATGTACCCAACATATTTTTAATATGTTTTTAACATTATTATGACTTTATTTCATCCCGGTTAACTTCGTGAACAATTATTTCTATTAAAACCGTTACCCGAATTTAACGAATAACACGTAATAACACTTAACGATACACTACATTTCCCAAGTGATCAAAACCGTTTTGGCTACTCCTTTTTCACACCAAAACCGGTCACATGAACACCCTTTAACCTCATGCCTTAAATTCTAAATACAATATTAATAAACCTCTAAATATAAACTTAAACCTAAAACTAGAAATCATAATATACACTTTTAAGAAAGATCAATTTTCATCTCATCTTTTCCTTGTTCTTCCTCAAACCCACGACCCAACCATGAATCAATGATCCATCCATGGTTTTTGAAAAGTTAAAGCTACAAACTTGTTCCTTTTACATGCCTAATCAAGAATCAAGCAACAAAAACACAAGAACATCAAGCATAATCATCATATAATCATCTCATTTTATCAAGTAAGTTTTCAACTTTATTTTTTCATGGATCATCTTATTTTTACTTGTATTACATGATTTCCATGCTAAAAATCATGTACAACTAGCTATACCACACTTTATTTTGGCTAAAATGAAACATACAAACCCTAACTTTCTTGTTATGAATCCCCTAGCTCTAATAACTTGGTTAGGAGTCCATGGCACCCTAAGAAGGTGTATGGTAAGATTAGATTAGCCATGTGGTGATTACAAGAGGTTTGGTGATGGTAGAAATTAGTTTTTAACCTTGGAAACTTGATTTGGAACCTATTTTAGACATGCTGTCCCGTTTTGTAAAAATCTGGAAAATCAGTAAACACCAAGGAAACTTTGGCAAAATTTTTAGAAAATACTTTCAAAAAAGAATCCGTAGGCGAAAGAACGGATTAAAAAGAGTCTATAACGAAGGAGTTATGATTTTTGCAAGATTGTAGACGAAAAGTATTTTTCTGGAAAATAGTTGCTGTTGGACGTTTTTCGTCGGTCAAAAAGAGGCTTTAGACGTAACCCGGAGGAGCCGAGCTTTCCAAAATATATTACTACATACTAAGACGAAACCGTGGATATAAAGAACAAGTAAAACGGACAAGTAACGACAAAGATATACTCGTTTGAATATCGGCTAAAACCCTTTTATATTTGACAGCTTTTATATAAATTTGGCGCAAAAACTACGAAGTGCATTTTTAAGCTAAACATGATATCAAGTACCGAGCTTTATAACTAACGTAGTATTAGTTATTATGAGTATGTTTTCATCATTTCAAGGATTACAACCCGAGTATTTCAACGTCAACATGAGAACTTACGTTATATATATATAAGTATATATATTATAACTAGCCATTTATATTTTCTAATAGCAATATTTTCCAAATTCTTGGATTATATATTTTTGATAACACAAGTGTTTTCCCAAAGACTAGAGTGGTATAGAAACATGAGCATGGACATTCATAAACATCATTTGGTGATCTTAACGAGATCATGCATCATTCATATTAGGTTGCGGTTAGAGATCGAACCTCATTTCTGTGTACACTTTTGTCATCGTAGCTGTTGCATCAGGTGAGTCATAGCCCCTACTCTTTTAAATTGTTTTGTCAACTTTTGGGGGAGAATACATGCTCGTTTTTACTTGAACTATTACTTGACTCTTTGAACATTGTTTTGAACCTTGAACCATTATGAACTCATTGACCTTATAACTTGTTTGGAACTATTGAACTTGTTTTGACCTTTTGAACTTGACTTGACCTTTGAAATTGACTTGAACTTTTGGACTTATTATACTGTATGTTCTAAGACTTAAAGTCTCCCTTGTTCGGAGCAACGCTATAAAGTCTCTCATGTTCAGAGCATCCTTAATAAATCTCGCCATGGTGGAGTGACTAATAAATCTTTGCCAAGTCGGTAAAGTGACTAATAAATCTCGCCTAGGTGGTGGAGTGACTTAAAGTCTCCCTTGTTCGGAGCAACGTTATAAAGTCTCCCTTGTTCGGAGCGGCCTTGACTTATTATTGACCACGGGTGTTTGACTACTAGACTTAAACTATTTTAGCAGTGGGTTGTGAACACACAGGTTACAAGTCTCTTATGGCGGGACTTGTAACTGAGTGGATTTACGATGCCTTTGCTGTGTGAACACTTTCTATAAACTTTAATTGTTAAACAAACTCTATGAACTCACCAACCTTTGTGTTGACACTTTAGCATGTATTTTCAGGTTTTAAGCTATGGCACGCTACAGGAGGTTTTGGCAGGGCATGGCATGGTCATAGAAGACTCTGATTATTCAATTGGGGACCGTTCTAAACTACTTTAAGGGCCTACTTCCGCATTACTTTTAACAATGTAAAATCAACATTTCGATTTAACTATTTTATTCTAAATGATTCAAGTGCAAACCATTTTTGAACTAGTGTTGTGATATCAATTGAGTTACACCCCAGCTACACGTATGCTTCCGCTGGACCCGATTTTGGGGGTGTGACATCATCTTTCGATATCTCTATGTTTTGATGATAACAAAATGTGAAAACATCTTACGTCAAAATTAACGTAAACAAGTTTTTATTCGAAATATCCGATTTCAACGTCAATCACTCTAGGTATGAAAAAATAAATTTACAACTTGAAAAATGATCAAAGAAGTGAATTTGTGTTTTGAACTTCACATTTTTAGCTTGACAAAACTTTCTTTTCAAAAATACATTTTACAAATTAATTTTGAATTATAAAGAAATGTTTTATTTAGGAAAATCATTTAAAAAATATTCCTAACAGCTATATTTTACCCAAACCAGCACCAAACTCCCCCAAATAAACTTTCACCACTAAAGAAAAAAATTGGAGCGTTTTTGTTTGGCACGGTACCACTAAATTTAGTGGATCCGTGTGACAATTAGTGGTGTCGTCCCTCTAAAATGGTCAGATTGTCAGATTTTATAAATACCACTTCATTTCCCAGATTTTGGCTATCCTTTCACACACATAACTTTTTGGTTTCCATCCTCCTTTTCTTTCTACACTTCTTAGATCATTAGTTAGTTTTCTTTTGTTTAAAGAGTGATTCTTCCATCCAACCAAGAATCATCTACATACCTCAACTAGTCAAGAGAAGAACACAAAGTATCAAGAAGATACAAGGTATTGGTGTCATAGAGTAGTGCACTTGCATTACAAGTTTGTCTACTTGATTGTATCTTAATATACATCAAGTGTATTAGTGTTTCTTAGTCATTGTGTTGATCATTGTGATTTTGTTGAGATCTTGGGGATCTCTTGAGTGTTGAGTGACATAGTATTGATCAAGTGGATCAAGGGTAGATTTTGAGGATTGTGTAGATCTTGTGAGGATCGTGTAGATTGTGTGAGGATCGTGTAGATTGTGTGAGGATCGTGTTGATCGTGTGATAAGTTAGGATCGTGGTAGATTAGGACTAGCTAAGATTAGTACTCGACATCAAGCTTTGTGTCGGAAAATAACGTAAGTGACATTATACGGTTTTCTCCGCCTGAAGGGAGTCTTGTTGATATAGTGCTAAAACTCTCGAGTCGGATACTCGGGGAGTGGAATAGGGCGAAGAAGAGCTTCGTGACCGAACCACTATAAATCTTGTTGTCTTGGTTTGATCTTTCCATCTCTTCTCTTTAATTACTTATTACATATTTGTGTTAGTATAGTGTTGTGTTAATATTGGTGTCAATTGATTTCATATACAATTGAATCTAAGTTTTTCAAAGAGAAATTTTTATAACTAAAGAAAACAAGGTGGTAAACTATTCAATCCCCGTTCTAGTTTCCCACAATTGGTACTAGAGCCACGTCATGCATGTTTTTAAAGTAAACTGTATTTTAAAACTTGAATCGATCAATGGATTTCGACAAAATATTAAGAATGGAAATTGATGATGTACCCTCCGATTAACTCGAAGGATCTCCCTTCGAGTCTAATCGCAACCTACATAATCGAAGGCTCTGGCTAGCCTCTTTAAACTTTCTTTGGCGTAAAACTAATCATCAATGATCTAGTTACCAAGTGGGAATTCTCCAATCGAAGGATTAAGCACTTCGGGGTATCTCTCGATAAGTTTTAAGGACGGAACGATGCCAAGTCCAAACATTGGTGAGACCAAGTCTTACCCACGTCTCCTCTTTCTCTTTAGCTCCCCCGTTAAACCAGGAGGAGTGGGACACTAAACCCTAGCGGTTACCACAAATCATGGGACGCCTCCATGATCTCTCTCAAATGTGTGACCACTCTCCAGGACCGTTTTCTTCACCTATAAATAGTCCTGGACGATGACAAATCTGGTATGCAATCTCTCTCACCTTACTTTACTACGTTTACACTTAAACTCTCATACCGATCACTTATTCACACGCCGGAGGTGGTTCACAAAGTCTAACCCCTGCGCAATCACTTAACGTAGTGTTTTAGTATATCTTATTTCAGGTTATATCCAAGCTTGGCGTAATCACAAAACCCCTCATTTCCTTTGATCACCATCGAAGGCCTGGTGGTGCGAATTATTGTACAATCAGTGGCGCCATCCGTGGGACCCG
Organism: Artemisia argyi; assembly: GCA_030686995.1. Classification (NCBI taxonomy): domain Eukaryota; kingdom Viridiplantae; phylum Streptophyta; class Magnoliopsida; order Asterales; family Asteraceae; genus Artemisia; species Artemisia argyi. The sequence continues at coordinate 386,961 of JARVZY010001975.1, read as the reverse complement.
CTACAATTAGTCCTGTTATTTCCAAGTAGAATAACCAAGTCAAATACACTCGCTATTATTCCGGCATGAATCCAGAAAGAGAAGTTACACCCCCACCGGGTTTTTCGTCTTTAACCCCTTTACCCGTAACTGATACCAACAACCTTCCGCCAATCACGGCCTCCACCTTTACCACACGACCTCACCCTGAAATAACGCCCAACCACCACGCATCCACATCAGCTAATCCACAGCTCATCATTAGCCCCGCCTTTGTCGATGCTAACTACGAAGAGCTAAAGTCCTTGTTAAAGGCTTGAAGGAAGCAAATCAGAAACACAGTGATGCGAAGGGAGTTAGAATATTCTTGCGATGAGTATGATGAAGAGATCGAGATGGAGTCGGGGCCCTCCGCCCCTAGGGCTCGTCACCCCATCCTGCGTATTGGATCTCCTGCGGGTAGAAGGGTTGGAGGAAGGAATGTAGGCTTTGAGGGAGTTCCTGAAAGAACTCTCACGAGGAGAGAAAAAACCGTTGTCGATGGCTCTAATGGGAGGAGCCAACAAAGGGAAAACATGGAGGTAAACCTACCTCCATTACTAGCGGCACATTTGGGGAGGACCGAAGGAGGAGTTCCGTTGCAGTCCTCCCACGCATCGGGGGTGGATGGTAACCCAGGTTCGGTCAACACAGGAGGAAGTCTTCCTCCCGTTGGCCTGTATTCCCAGTTTTCGGTTCAAGGTTATCCCCCAAACCTTTATCCCCCCGTGAATGGGCAACCTGGCAATCATTATTCCTCACAAACTGCTGCACACTATAATCATCCCATGATATACCCTCCGTATACCATGTATAATGGTTACCCTCCAAACACGAGTACACCTCATACTTTCTACACTAATCAACCCTATTTAGGGATACCCCCTCCTTATAACCCATACCATAATGTTCCCATGAACGTACCACCTTACACCCATTCAGACGCAGAGCCCCTCCTACGACACCCTTTGTAAGATGGATTGAAGATTATCCTTTGCCGGATGGCCTAAAGATACCTTCACATATAGGCAACTATGATGGGAAGGGGGACCTAGACAATTTCCTGCATTTGTTCAAAGGAGCCATAAGAATGCAGAAATGGGTCATGCCCGTAGCCTGTCACATGTTCACATATAACCTCCGAGATTCCGCACGTATTTGCTGGAATGGGCAGAAACTGGGAAGCATCATCAACCTTGATGATTTGAAGGCTAAGTTTCGATCTCACTTTAGCTAACAGAAGAAGTTTACAAGGACACACCTCACAGTGCACAACATTAAGCAGAAGGAGAACGAAAGCACAAGAAATTTTGTTACTAGGTACACTGACGAAACTCTGCAGATTCTAGGCTTACACGAAGAGCAACGCATTTCTGGCTTCATCCATGGCCTACGCAACCGGACTCTTGTGGAATTCTTATCCACAGATCTTCCGGCAACATACAAAGGCCTGATGGAAAAAAACATACATGTGGATAGAAGCCAAAGAAGTATCCACCAATGGGGCTCCGATGGAGAACAATAAAGGAGTAAAGCCGTCTTCGTGGGAAGGACCGAATATCAAACACAAAGGCCATAACAGGTTTACCCTATACAACAAGAGTCCTAACTCTGGTTTATGGGAAAGCCTGACGAAGTCCCCAAAGGAAATTTTGGCTACCGAGAAAGCAGCAAAGACCTTCGAACTCCCTCCTCGCATGACAAGCAACGGGAGGAACCGAGATATGACCAAGTACTGCCACTTTCATGAGGATTTTGGTCATGAAACAAAAAGCTGCAGAGAATTAAAGAAGCAAATAGAGGAAGCTGTCAAATCAAGGCCATTGACACATCTAATAAAAGGTATAAGAAAGGGAAAAGAAAATGTCACCGACACTAAAGACTATGTCCATGAGGCTCCAATCCTTATGGTTCGCAGGGGAGGCCCGAGTCAGAAAAGAAAAGAAATTGAGGAAGGAGCACCCAATGTAGGGGAAGTAACGTTTCCGCCCTTAATGGGTCAACCTCCTTCAGATGATCCTGTAGTCATAAAGGTCTTCATTTTCAATCGAGAAGTTAATAGGGCCTACATGGACTGCGGAAGTTCTTGTGAGATCATATACGAGCACTGTTTCCTGAAGCTCAAACCTTCCATAAGGTCGCAAAGGGTAGATTCTAAGATACCTTTAGTAGGCTTCTCGGGAGAACACTTATGGCCTCTAGGTGAAATCCCTTTAGACATAACCATCAGTGAGGGCCGACTGGCAAGGGAGGAAACCCTTACTTTCACAATTGTAAGGTCAGATTCTCCTTACAATCTATTGATGGGGAGAACCGCCATGCAGAAGATGGGCATCATGGTATCCACCATACACGCATCAATTAAGTTCCAAACAGCCAAAGGGATAGGGACCGTACTATCCAATTACAACAAGAAAGGGACACCAGAGGCGGGAAAGAAGATTAAAGAAAATCCCCAGGAGCCTCCGAAGGCTATCCTGAGCTGCGGGGACGCCGAAGAGCGTATTGTGATAAACGAGCTCCATCCGGAGCAAATGGTAGTAATTGGAAGACAACTCCCTGCCACCTTCAAGGCAAGCCTGAAACAACTCTTGAAGGACAACAAAGATATCTTCGCATGGACATACTTCGATATGACGGAGGTTCCGAGAAGTCTCATGATCGATGGTAAGCCTTTCGGAACAGAACACAAACTCAATGAGTTCAAGCACATTGAGCCTATCAAACAAAAGCGCCGAAGCCTTGCGCCGGAGAGAAACACTGCAGCCTGCGTATGTGCGTTGATTTTACTGACATCAATAAAGCGTGTCCAAAGGATTGTTACCCCCTCCCAGAAATAGATTGGAAGGTAGAGTCCTTATCAGGGTTTCGTCTAAAATACTTTTTAGATGCTTACAAGGGATACCATCAGATACAAATGGCAGTAGAAGACGAGGAGAAAATGGCCTTCTACACGGGAAAGGGCGTCTATTGCTATAAGAAAATGCCCTTCGGTTTGAAAAATGCAGGGGCAACCTACCAACGATTGGTGGACAAGGCCTTCAATAAACAGATTGGTAGGAATTTGGAGGCATATGTTGACGACATGGTCATAAAGAGTAGGACAGAGGAAGACCTACTCTCTGACATTCAAGAAACCTTCAACCAGCTAAGAGCCATAAATATGAAGCTCAATCCGAAGAAATGCTCGTTCGGTGTCTGATTGTACAATAATTCGCACTACCAGGCCTTCGATCGTGATCAAAGGAAATGAGGGGTGTTGTGATTACGCCAAGCTTGGATATAACCTGAAATAAGAAATACTAAAACACTACGTTAAGTGATTGCGCAGGGGTTGGACCCTACGAACCACCTCCGGCGTGTGAATAAGTGATCGGTATGAGATTTTAAGTGTAAGTGTAGTAAAGTAAGGTGAGAGAGATTGCATACCAGATTTGTCATCGTCCAGGACTATTTATAGGTGAAGAAAACGGTCCTGAAGAGTGGTCACACGTTTGAGAGAGATCATGGGGGTGTCCCATGATTTGTGGTAACCGCTAGGGTTTAGTGTCCCACTCCTCCTATTTTAGTGGGGGAGCTAAAGAGAAAGAGGAGACGTGGGTAAGACTTGGTCTCACCAATGTTTGGACTTGGCATCGTTCCGTCCTTAAACTTATCGAGAGATACCCCGAAGGGCTTAATCCTTCGATTGGCGAATTCCCACTTGGTAACTAGATCATTGATGATTAGTTTTACGCCAAAGAAAGTTTAAGGAGGCTAGCCAGAGCCTTCGATTATGTAGGTTGCGATCAGACTCGAAGGGGGATCCTTCGAGCTGATCGAAGGGTACATCATCAAGCCCCCCAGTTCAAAGTTAGATATGCGCACAAGAATATGTGGCTTTCAACTCAATCATAGTTCAATGCTTTTACCATATTCTCGAAAATTGGATAAGATTAAATTTTGAAATACAAAGGTGCATTAAATGCGCATGCTTAGGACTTATCCGTTGAAAAAAAGAATATAACGGCATAATTATCGGTAAGCTCAACCATCTTTCAAAATTTAAAGTGTTGAGTAGATATAATTATGTGTAATATAAATACCAGTGCACCTTAAATTCTAAATCACAACTCTTTCCTCTGCAACTTTCACAAAGCTGTGACCTGTTTATCTGCAACAATCAAAAGGTAAACTCTTCCCCCATCTTGTAATTAGGCCCTTTAGATATTACCAGGTAGCCATGAGCATAGATGCTAAACGTATTATAAGACAACAAAAATGTACTCTCTCCAGAGAAGCCATAGCCCTCTTTCTAGATGATTACCCAATACCTAAACAACACAAAGCTATTCTCCCAAAAAATAATCAGAGCATTTATGATGCCCCAAAAGGGTATGTGGGTCTGTATACTCATGCCTTTACCCGGTCAAATCTAAGAATACCCCTGCACTCATTGTTTCTAGAGTTGCTACAATATTATGAGGTGCATATTTCAAGGTTTAATCCGTTTGGACTAGCCAAACTTACCACCTACATAGTAATGTGTAAGGTATATGGGTATGAGCCCACACTAAATGTGCTTCGAGGCTTCCTTAACCTATGTCCCGGGGGAGATTGGTTGACACTGTCAAAGCGGAATGATGAAAATGTGTCCGTGCTAATCACCAAACCTTTCACAAATATAACAAACTGGAAAGGAAAATTATTTTATGTACAAGAGACAATCATACCTCCGGGGTATCCGACACTCTTGAATGAAGCATTCCGTTTCGACCGTAAGAAATTCAATGATCAACTTCCCCTCAATGTTCAAGACGAACCACTTTATCAGCGTCTTGCCAGACATCCCATTGATGTGCAAACCTTTCCAGAACCCATCCTTTTTATGGCTGGTCTTGTGGACCATTAGGAAGGATCTCCTTTGTCGCCACAAATCCATTGTGATGGCCAGAGTATGTATATGCAACTTATCATAAATAAATAACATATCTGATTATATTTATGTATTTGTTTATATTGCAGTAATGGCATTCAGGAACTTCATCGTATCTGATGGTGCAAAGGAAGCTAGATTCATTCCCAGGGAACCTAGAGAATTCAGCTACGGGGTGGCTTCCCCTTCAACCTCAGTCAACAATAATGACGTGGATGATATGGTGCTGGAGCCAACAACAATAATTGAAGAGGTGATTCTCCTTAATGCTGAGGAGGTGCCTTTGGCAATCAAAGCCTTTCCTGACGTGGAGATCCTTTCCTCCGACGATGTCCCCAAGACGTATGCCGGTACCTCTGGTATAGCTGTCAGGGTACGTGAAAGGAAAGGGACTGAAATGAAGGCTTCGAAGCCCCCAATCAAGAGGAAACTTGACAAACCCACTCTCTTACCCAGAGCTTCAAAAAAGAAGAACTCCCAAGATAAGGCTGTTGCTGCCATACCCTCCGAAGGTTCGGATGATGAAGACATTCATGGTAAGAGCTCACTGCGACCTATATACTTCCACAAAATTAATTGAAAGCTTCAAACCACTCTTAATTCGACAATGTGCAGGTTTATCGAACACTAAGGAACTCCCCAACTCTCAAACCTGCCACCGATTGGTTGAAGGTGTTATTCCAGGCGGCTGGAAGGGAGCCCTTGACAATATGTCAATAGAGCATCTATGTGATCTTCATGACAAGTGCTACACAAGGCAAGCTGTTCTAGATAACCATCTTAACATCCAAACAAAAGAATTGATACAAACTGTTAAAAATGCTAAAGAAGAGTTAAATGTAGTTTTGGCTCAAGAAGAACATAGGGAGCAGTTGATCTCTGACTTGAAGTCAAAATGTGACAGGGCTACGGAGGATACTGTGAAGAATCCCATTGTGCAAGATCTTCGATCCAACATCATGAAGCTTGCCACTCGACTAAAGGAAGCCCAAGCTGAGTGTGGTAGGCTCAAAATGGAGGAGGCCAAAGCGATTGGGCTAAAAGAGAGAGTATCTGTGCTCGAGTCGAAGTGTGCAAGTCTTAAATCTGAAAAGAACAGACTCATGGAGCAAAAAACCAAGTTGCAACAGGAGACAGATGCCCTAAACCTTCGATGTGAAAGTCTTCAGAAAGATAGGGCAGATGTGGTGGCCAAGGTTATTCCTTACATTGCTATGGAGTTGTATCATAGTGATGAGGTCGGACAAGTGGTGGCCAACTTGGTGAATGCTACCATATTCCATGGGAAATGTACTACCCTAGAAGAGATTGTTGAAACTGGGAACCTGTGATCCTATCGAAGGTTCCCTACTATCGTCCTTCACACGGGAAGGAATATGATGTTGCCAGCAATGCGTTTGCTTCGGCAGACTTTCCCTTTCTTTCGAAGGTTACCAAAGACCCGAAAGCTTCAGTTGAAAAACTGTTGTCGAAGAAGCCTAGTAGGATTCAGCCATCTTCTCCAAGTAGGAGGGCCTCCGGTGTGAAGTTTCCCTCTCATCAAGAAGATCCTTCCTCATCAAAGAACACATAAATACTGCCTTGTTGGCAATGGTTTATCCCGAGGGTGGTTTGTACCCTCCGAATATGTTTTCTCTTTGCTACTTTGATTTTTAGGATGTTTGCTTATCTGTTATCTACTTGCCATAGGATGTTATTTTCATTTATCCTTTGATTATATGATTATCTTCTCTCAACGTTATTTATTAACGTTAATATAAAACCTAAGGTTACTGTGGACGAGTATCCTTATTGTGTGTATTTTGAACCAAGATTTTTAAGCAATCGTATAATTTAACTACTGACAGAGGCTTGCGACCCACTCTATTTTTATCCTTATAGTCATAGGGCTTCGAATGCCCATAGACGTTTTCGGAAAGTCAATGTGAATTATAATGGATGTCATATCATCCTTCGAACATTAAGACTTGTAGTACTTGGCTGGATAAATCTTTGTTGTAAAAAACGAAACAAGTGATTTAAAGGAAATACGTTGTATCATTAATTGGGTAGGGAGGATTACATCATTTTATGAAATGAATACTAAGACACCTACCATTAATGCTTCTTTCCCCGAATGAGAAGAGTTCGACATGTAAATTTAAAATAAACAAATTTTCTGAGAGGTTGTAAATTTTATATGTAAAACTTACGAAGGTTAGTGCCATTCCATGTCCTGTCAACTTCTTCTCCAAAGATTGTTGCTAACTTATAGGCTCCATTACCGTAGGCTTCAGCTACTACTTAAGGCCCCTCCCATGTTGGTCCCAACTTCCCTTGGTATTCAGCTTTGCTTGCGTTGTTAAGTCGAAGGACATATTCACCTGTTTTGAAGGTTGAGGGCCGAACCCTGCTGTTGTAATATTTTTCTAACTTTTGCTAGTACATAGCTTCTCTGATGGAGGCTATTTCTCTTTGTTCTTCGAGTAAATCCAGATTCTCTCGAAGCTTTTCCTCGTTTTCCGAGGCTTTGAAATCCATAATGTGCTCCGTTTCCACACTTATCTCTGATGGGATGACAACTTCTGTGCCGTAAGTGAGGCTGAAAGGTGTTTCCCCGTGACTCGACTTGGGATGTGTCCAATGAGCCCAGAGAACTTGGGGTAATTCGTCCACCCACCCTTGGTGACTTTGTCCTAGCCTTCTTTCGATTCCATTGATAATGTCTCTGTTGGTAACTTCTACTTGACCATTACCTTGAGGGTGGTATACGGATGTGAACGATTGCTTGATTTTTAAACCATTGCAAAAAGTAGGAAATACTCCTTCGGCCAATTGCTTCCCATTGTCAGAGATGATGATGTGAGGGACTCCAAAGCGACAAACGATGTGTTCCCATACGAATTTCTCCATGTGTCTTCCTGTCACAAATGCCAAAGGCTTGGCTTCAACCCATTTGGTGAAGTAGTCGATAGCTACGACCAAAAACTTCACTCCTCCTGGTGCTACTGGAAGAGGTCCTACTATGTCAATTCCCCATTGGGAAAAAGGCCACGCAGATGTGACAGAAGTCATATCTTGTTTAGGTAGTCTAGGGACCTTCGAGTGGATCTGACACGCCTCGCATTTATGTATTATTTCCGTTGCATCCCTGTGCATTGATGGCCAGTAGTACCCCAACTTCATAATTTTAGAGACAACGGAGCGGGGTCCTTCGTGTAGACTGCACGATCCTTCATGAACTTCATTGATTATGTTTGTAGCCTGCTTAGGTCCGACACAATGAAGCCATAGGGATAAGAAGGATCGTCTGTAAAGGTAGTCTCCTATTATCCTGTATTGAGGAGCTTTGATTATGACTTTTCTTGCTAGCTTTGGATCTTCTGGTAGAATGCCGCTTATTAAGTACTCCCTTTTCGGAGTCATCCAATTAGTTTCTTCCTCGGATATTATATCGGATACTTCCTTCCTTTGGATAGATCTTTCAGCTAACACCTCAACCAGGACTTCTTTTGTTAAGTGTGCGAAGGCCATTGAGGCTAACTTGCTTAACGCATCTGCCTTCTTGTTTTGGTTCCTTCGGACGTGCTCAATGGTGTAGGATTCAAATCCATGTAGGATTTCTTTTGCTTTATCCAGGTATTGTTTGATAGTGGACTGCCTTGCCTCATAGGAACCTTTTATTTGGTTGGCGACCAGCTGTGAGTCAACAAAAATCGAAAGGTTGCATACCTCCATGTCTTTAGCTAGGCGTAGGCCTGCTAACAAAGCTTCGTATTTTGCTTCGTTATTGGTCACCTCAAATTCGAATCGAAGTGCATAAGTGTATTCTTTTCCTTCTGGGTTGACTAACATCAACCCTGCCCCTAAACCAACGGAGCTTGAGGCTCCATCTGTGAATAAATTGCAGTTATCCTTTTCTTTCAAAGGCCTCTTTTTGGGAGTTTCCTTATCATTTCCTGGCTCAGAAGGAGTTTCAGCGAGGAAGTCTGCGAGTATTTGACCTTTTATGGAGTTTCGCCCCTTGTATTCTATTTCATGCTCCCCCAATTCGATGGTCCATTTAGATACCCTCCCTGATTTCTCAGGCTTCGATAATATTTGTTTTATGGGCTTATCAGTTAACACCGTGATGGGGTGAGCTTGAAAGTACCTTCAGAGGCGTCTTGCAGCGTGGACAAGAGCAAGAATTAGCCTTTCCAATTCTGGGTAATTTAATTCAGCTCCCTGCAAAACCCGACTGACAAAGTAGATCGGAACTTGCCTCTTCTCTCTTTCTGCCAAGAGTACTGTGCTAATACTTTCATGTGACGCTGCGATGTACATATACAACACTTCTCCATTAATTGGGGCTGTGAGTGTTGGCAGGAGTTCCATGAACTCCTTCAACTTTTGGAAGCCAGCTTCAGCTTCGATACTCTATTGGAAAGTCTTCTTATCCATACATCCTTTAAGGGTCTTAAAGAACGGTAGTGATCGATCCGCACCCTTTGACAAAAACCTGCTCAAGGCTGCCAGCTTTCCATTAAGGCTTTGTACCTCCTTCAATGTCTTTGGGGCTTGCAGATCAGTGATAGCTTTCACTTTTGAAGGGTTTACTTTGATTCCTTGTTTTGTGATCAAGTGCCCCAGGAATTGCCCATCTTCGACACCGAACGAGCATTTCTTCGGATTTAGCTTCATATTTATGACTCTTAGCTGGTTGAAGGTCTCTTGAATGTCGGAGAGTAGGTCTTCCTCTGTCCTACCCTTTATGACCATGTCGTCAACATATGCCTCCAAATTCCTTCCTATCTATTTATTGAAGGCCTTGTCCACGAAACGCTGGTAGTTTGCCCCAGCATTTTTCAAACCGAAGGGCATCTTCTTATAGCAATAGACGCCCTTTTCCCGTGTAGAAGGCCGTTTTCTCCTCGTCTTCTACTGCCATTTGTATCTGATGGTATCCCTTGTAAGCGTCTAAAAAGCATTTTAGACGAAACCCTGATAAGGACTCTACCTTCCAATCTATTTCTGGGAGGGGGTAGCAGTCCTTTGGACACGCTTTATTGATGTCAGTAAAATCAACGCACATACGCCATCCTCCATCACTTTTCTTTACCATAACTGGATTGGCCACCCACGTTTGGTATTTGACTTCTCTGAGTATACCTGCCTATACTAATTCGTCTACCTCTTTGCAGGCTGCAGCGTTTCTCTCCAGCGCAAGGCTTCGGCACTTTTGTTTGATAGGCTCAATGTGCTTGAACTCATTGAGTTTGTGTTCCGTTCCGAAAGCTTACCATCGATCATGAGACTTCTCGGAACCCCTGTCAAATCGGAGTATGTCCATGCGAAGATATCTTTGTTGTCCTTCAAGAGTTGTTTCAGGCTTGCCTTGAAGGTGGCAGGGAGTTGTCTTCCAATTACTACCGTTTGCTCCGGATGGAGCTCGTTTATCAAAATACGCTCTTCGGCGTCCCCGCAGCTCAAGATGGCCTTCGGAGGCTCCTGGGGATTTTCTTTAATCTTCTTTCCCGCCTCTGGTGTCCCTTTCTTATTGTAATTGGATAGTTCGGTCCCTATCCCATTGGCTGTTTAGAACTTAAATGCTGCGTGTATGGTGGATACCATGATGCCCATCTTCTGCATGGCGGTTCTCCCTATCAATAGATTACAAGGAGAATCTGACCTTACAATTGCGAAAGTAAGGGTTTCCTTCCTTGCTAGTCGGCCCTCACCGATGGTTACGTCTAAAGGGATTTCACCTAGAGGCCATGAGTGTTCTCTAGAGAAGCCTACTAAAGGTATCTTCGAATCTACCCTTTGTGACCTTATGGAAGGTTTGAGCTTCAGGAAACAGTGCTCGTATATGATCTCACAAGAACTTCCGCAGTCCATGTAGGCCCTATTAACTTCTCGATTGAAAATGAGGACCTTTATGACTACAAGATCATCTGAGGGAGGTTGACCCATTAAGGGCGGAAACGTTACTTCCCGTACATTGGGTGCTCCTTCCTCAATTTCTTTTCTTTTCTGACTTGGGCCTCCCCTGCGAACCATAAGGATTGGAGCCTCATGGACATAGTGTTTGGTGACCTTTTCTTTTCCCTTTCTTATACCTTTTATTAGATGTGTCAATTGCCCTGATTTGACAACTTCCTCTATTTGCTTTTTCAATTCTCTGCAGCTGTTTGTTTCATGACCAAAATCCTCATGAAAGTGGCAGTACTTGGTCATATCTCGGTTCCTCCCGTTGCTTGTCATGCGAGGAGGGAGTTCGAAGGTCTTTGCTGCCTTCTCGGTAGCCAAAATTTTCTTTGGGGACTTCGTCAGGCTTTCCCATAAACCAGAGTTAGGACTCTTGTTGTATGGGGTAAACCTGTTATGGCCTTTGTGTTTGATCTTCGGTCCTTCCCACGAAGACGGCTTGACTCCTTTATTGTTCTCCATCAGAGCCCCATTGGTGGATACTTCTTTGGCTTCTATCCACGTGTATGTTTTTTCCATCAGGCCTTTGTATGTTGCCAGAAGATCTGTGGATAAGAATTCTCGTCAGTGTACCTAGTAACGATATTTCTTGTGCTTTCGTTCTCCTTCTGCTTAATGTTGTGCACTATGAGGTGTGTCCTTGTAAACTTCTTCTGTTGGCTAAAGTGAGATCGAAACTTAGCCTTCAAATCATCATGGTTGATGATGCTTCCCGGTTTCTGTCCATTCCACCAAATACGTGCGAAATCTCGGAGGGTATATGTGAACATGTGACAGGCTACGGGCATGACCCATTTCTGCATTCTTATGGCTCCTTCGAACAAATGCAGGAAATTATCTGGATCCCCCTTCCCATCATAGGTGCCTATGTGTGAAGGCATCTTTAGGCCATCCGGCAAGGGATAATCTTCAATCCATCTTACAACGAGTGTCGTAGGACCTGCGGGCTCTGCGTATGAATGGGTGTAAGGTGGTACGTTCATGGGAACATTATGGTATGGGTTATAAGGAGGGGGTATCCCTAAAGAGGGTTGGTTAGTGTAGAAAGGATGAGGTGTACTCGTGTTTGGAGGGTAACCATTATACATGGTGTATGGAGGGTATATCATGGGATGGTTATAGGGTATAGCAGTTTGTGAAGAATACTGATTGCCAGGTTGCCCATTCACGGGGGGATAAAGGTTTGGGAGATAACCTTGAACCGGAAACTGGGAATACAGGCCAACGGGAGGAAGACTTCCTCCTGTGTTGACCGAACCTGGGTTACCATCCACCCCCGATGCGTGGGAGGACTGCAACAGAACTCCTCCTTCGGTCCTCCCCAAATGTGCCGCAAGTAATGGAGGTAGGTTTACCTCCATGTTTTCCCTTTGTTGGCTCCTCCCATTAGAGCCTTCGACAATGGTTCTTTCTCTCCTCGTGGGAGTTCTTTCAGGAAATCCCTCAAAGCCTACATTCCTTCCTCCAACCCTTCTACCCGCAGGAGACCCAATACGCAGGATGGGGTGACAAGCCCTAGAAGCGGAGGGCCCCGGCTCCTTCGCGATCTCCTTATCATACTCATCAGTGGAATATTCTAACTCCCTTCGCATCTCCGTGTTTCTGATTTGCCTCCTTCGAGCCCTTAACCAAGACTCTAGCTCTTCGTAGTTAGCATCGACAAAGGTGGGGCTAATGATGAGCTCTGGATTAGTTGATGTAGATGCGTGGTGGTTGGGCGTTATTTCAGGGTGAGATCGTGTGGTAAAGGTGGAGGCCGTGAGTGGCAGAAGGTTGTTGCTGTTAGTTACGGGTAAAGGGGTTAAAGATGAGAAACCCGGTGGGGGTGTAACTTCTCTTTCTGGATTCATGCCGGAATAATAGCGAGTGTATTTGACTTGGTTATTCTACATGGAAATAACGGGACTAATTGTAGCGTGTCCCACGGATGGCGCCACTAATTGTACAATAATTCGCACTACCAGGCCTTCGATGGTGATCAAAGGAAATGAGGGGTGTTGTGATTACGCCAAGCTTGGATATAACCTGAAATAAGAAATAATAAAACACTACGTTAAGTGATTGCGCAGGGGTTGGACCCTGCGAACCACCTCCGGCGTGTGAATAAGTGATCGGTATGAGATTTTAAGTGTAAGTGTAGTAAAGTAAGGTGAGAGAGATTGCATACCAGATTTGCCATCGTCCAGGACTATTTATAGGTGAAGAAAACGGTCCTGGAGAGTGGTCACACGTTTGAGAGAGATCATGGGGGCGTCCCATGATTTGTGGTAACCGCTAGGGTTTAGTGTCCTACTCCTCCTGATTTAGCGGGGGAGCTAAAGAGAAAGAGGAGACATGGGTAATACTTGGTCTCACCAATGTTTGGACTTGGCATCATTCCATCCTTAAACTTATCGAGAGATACCCCGAAGGGCTTAATCCTTCGATTGGCGAATTCCCACTTGGTAACTAGATTATTGATGATTAGTTTTACGCCAAAGAAAGTTTAAGGAGGCTAGCCAGAGCCTTCGATTATGTAGGTTGCGATCAGACTCGAAGGGGGATCCTTCGAGCTAATAAAAGAATACATCATCAGTGTCGAAGAGGGGCAATTCCTGGGGCACTTGATCACAAAACAAGGAATCAAAGCAAACCCTTCAAAAGTGAAAGCTATCATTGATCTGCAAGCCCCAAAGACATTGAAGGAGGTACCAAGCCTTAATGGAAAGCTAGCAGCCTTGAGCAGGTTTTTGTCAAAGGGTGCAGATCGATCACTACCTTTCTTTAAGACCCTTAAAGGATGTATGGATAAGAAGACATTCAAATGGAGTATCGAAGCTGAAGCTGCCTTCCAAAAGTTGAAGGAGTTCATGGAAATCCTGCCAACAGTCACAACCCCAATTAAAGGAGAAGTACTGTATATGTACATCGCAGCGTCACATGAAAGTATTAGCGCAGTACTCTTGGCAGAAAGAGAGAAGAGGCAAGTTTCGATCTACTTTGTCAGTCGGGTTTTGCAGGGAGCTGAATTAAATTACCGAGAATTGGAAAGGCTAATTCTTGCTCTAGTCCACGCCGCAAGACGCCTCCGAAGGTACTATCAAGCTCACCCAATCACGGTATTAACTGATAAGCCCATTAAACAAATATTATCGAAGCCCGAGAAATCGGGGAGGGTATCTAAATGGGCCATCGAATTGGGGGAGCATGAAATAGAATACAAGGGGCGAAACTCTATAAAAGGTCAAATACTCGCAGAATTCCTCGCTGAAACTCCTTCCAAGCTAGGAAATGATAAGGAAACTCCCAAAAAGAGGCCTTTGAAAGAAAAGGATAACTGGAAGTTATTCACAGATGGAGCCTCAAGCTCCGACGGTTTAGGGGCAGGGTTGATGTTAGTCAACCCAGAAGGAAAATAATACACTTATGCACTGCGATTCGAATTTGAGGCGACCAACAATGAAGCAGAATACGAAGCTTTATTAGCAGGCCTACGCCTAGCAAAAGACTTGGAGGTACGCAACCTTTCGATTTTCGTTGACTCACAGCTGGTCGCCAACCAAATCAAAGGTTCCTATGAGGCAAGGCAGTCCACTATCAAAGAATACCTGGATAAAGCAAAAGAAATCCTACAGGGATTTGAATCCTACACTATTGAGCACGTCCGAAGGAACCAAAACAAGAAGGCAAATGCGTTAAGCAAGTTAGCCTCAATGGCCTTCACTCACTTAACAAAAGAAGTCCTGGTTGAGGTGTTAGCTGAAAGATCTATCCAAAGGAAGGAAGTATCCGATATAACATCCAAGGAAGAAACTAATTGGATGACTCCGATAAGGGAGTACTTAATAAGCAACATTCTACCAGAAGATCCAAAGCTAGCAAGAAAAGTCAGAATCAAAGCTCCTCAATACAGGATAATAGGAGACTACCTTTACAGACGATCCTTGTTATCCCATGGCTTTGTTGTGTCGGACCTAAGCAGGCTACAAACATAATCAATGATGTTCATGAAGGATCGTGCAGTCTACACGCATGACCCCGCTCCGTTGTCTCTAAAATTATGAAGTTGGGGTACTATTGGCCATCAATGCACAGGGATGCAATGGAAATAATACATAAATGCGAGGCGTGTCAGATCCACTCTAAGGTCCCAAGACTACCTAAACAAGATATGACCTCTGTCACATCTGCGTGGCCTTTTTCCCAATGGGGAATTGACAAAGTAGGACCTCTGCCAGTAGCACCAGGAGGAGTGAAGTTTTTGGTCGTAGCTATCGACTACTTCACCAAATGGGTTGAAGCCAAGCCTTTGGCATCTGTGACAGGCAGACACATGGAGAAATTCGTATGTGAACACATCGTTTGTCGCTTCGGAGTCCCTTACATCATCATCTCTGACAATGGGATGCAATTTACCGAAGGGGTATTTCCTACTTTTTGCAATGGTTTAAAAATCAAGCAATCGTTCACATCCGTATACCACCCTCAAGGTAATGGTCAAGTAGAAGTTACCAACAGAGACATTATCAATGGAATCGAAAGAAGGCTTGGACGAAGTCACCAAGGGTGGGTGGATGAATTACCCCAAGTTCTCTGGGCTCATAGGACACATCCCAAGTCGAGTCACGGAGAACCACCTTTCAGCCTCACTTATGGCACAGAAGCTGTCATCCCATCAGAGATAAGCGTGGAAACGGAGCGGATTATGGACTTCGAAGCCTCGGAAAATGAGGAAAAGCTTCGAGAGAATCTGGATTTACTCAAAGAACGAAGAGAAATAGCCTCCATCAGAGAAGCTACGTACAAGCAAAAGTTAGAAAAATTTTGCAACAGCAGGGTTCGGCCCTCGAGCATCAAACCAGGCGAATATGTCCTTCGACTTAACAGCGCAAGCAAAGCCGAATACCAAGGGAAGTTGGGACCAACATGGGAGGGGCCTTACGTAGTAGCTGAAGCCTATGGTAACGGAGCCTATAAGTTAGCAACAATCTTTGGAGAAGAAGTTGACAGGACATGGAATGGCACCAACCTTCGTAAGTTTTACATATAAAACTTACAACCTTTCAGAGAATTTGTTTATTTCAAATTTATGTGTTGAACTCTTCCCATTCGGGGAAACAAGCATTAATGATAGGTGTCTTAGTATTCATTTCATAAAATGATGTAATCCTCCCTACCTAATAAATGATACAACGTATTTCCTTTAAATCTCTTGTTTCGTTTTTTACAACAAAGATTTATTCAGCCAAGTACTACAAGTCTCAATGTTCGAAGGATGATATTTATGTCTTATACATGACATCCATTATAATTCACATTGACTTTCCTAAAATGTCTATGGGCACTCGAAGCCCTATGACTATAAGGATAAAGATGGAGTGGGTCGCAACCCTCTATCAGCAGTTAAATTATACGATTGCTTAAAAATCTTGGTTCAAAATACACACAATAAGGATACTCGTCTACAGTAACCTTAGGTTGTATATTAACGTTAATAAATAACGTTGAGAGAAGAGAATCATATAATTAAAGGATAAATGAAAAGAACATCCTATGGCAAGTAGATAACAGATAAGCAAACATCCTAAAAATCAAAGTAGCAAAGAGAAAACATATTCAGAGGGTACAAACCACCGTCGGGATAAACCATTGCCAACAAGGCAGTATTTATGCGTTCTTTGATGAGGAGGGATCTTCTTGACAAGAGGGAATCTTCACACCGGAGGCCCTTCTACTTGGAGAAGATGGCTGAATCCTACTAGGCTTATTCGACAACAGTTTTTCAACGGAAGCTTTTGGATCTTTGATAACCTTCGAAAGAAAGGGAAAGTCTGCCGAAGCAAACGCATTGCTAGCAACATCATATTCCTTTCCATGTGAAGGACGATAGTAAGGAACCTTCGATAGGATCACAGGCTTCCTAGTTTCAACAATCTCTTCCAGGGTAGTACATTTCCCATGGAATATGGCAGCATTCACCAAGTTGGCCACCACTTTTCCGACCTCATCACTATGATACAACTCCATAGCAATGTAAGGAATAACCTTGGCCACCACATCTGACCTATCTTCTGAAGACTTTCACATCGAAGGTTTAGGGTATCTGTCTCCTATTGCAACTTGGTTTTTTGCTCCATGACTCTGTTCTTTTCAGATTTAAGACTTGCACACTTCGACTCAAGCACAGATACTCTCTCTTTTAGCACAGTCGCTTTGGCCTCCTCCATTTTGATCCTACCACACTCAGCTTGGGCTTCCTTTAGTCGAGTGGCAAGCTTCATGATGTTGGATTGAAGATCTTGCACTATGGGATTCTTCTCAATATCCTCCGTAGCCCTGTCACACTTTGACTTCAAGTCAGTGATCAACTGCTCCCTATGTTCTTCTCGGGCCAGAACTATATTTAACTCTTCTTTAGCATTTTTAACAGTCTGTATCAATTCTCTTGTTCGGCTGTTAAGCTGGTTATCTAGAACAGCTTGCCTTGTGTAGTTTTTGTCATGAAGATCACATAGCTGCTCTATAGACATATTGTCAAGGGCTCCCTTCCAGCGGTTTTGAATAACACCTTCAACCAATCGGTTGCAGGCTTCAGAGTTAGGGAGTTCCTTAGTGTT
This sequence comes from Artemisia argyi, assembly GCA_030686995.1. Lineage (NCBI taxonomy): Eukaryota > Viridiplantae > Streptophyta > Magnoliopsida > Asterales > Asteraceae > Artemisia > Artemisia argyi. Next base: position 369,483 of record JARVZY010001975.1, on the reverse strand, counting down.
CGAGAAACCTGCACATTGTCGAATTAAGAGCGGTTTGAAGCTTTCAATTAATTTTGTGGAAGTATATAGGCCATAGTGAGCTCTTACCATGAATTTCTTCATCATTCGAACCTTCGGAGGGTATGGCTGCAACAGCCTTATCTTGGGAGTTCTTCTTCTTTGAAGCTCTGGATAAGAGAGTGGGTATGTCAAGTTTCCTCTTGATTGGAGGCTTTGAAGCCTTCATTTCAGTCCCTTTCCTTTCACGTACCCTGTCAGCTATACCAGAGGTACCGACATACGTCTTGGGGACATCATCGGAGGAAAGGATCTCCACGTCAGGAAAGGCTTTGATTGCCAAAGGCACCTTTTCAGCATTAAGGGGAATCACCTCTTCAATTAATGTCGCTGGCTCCAGCACCATGGCATTCACGTCATTATTGTTGACTGAGGTTGAAGGGGAACCCACCCCGTAGCTGAATTCTCTAGGATCCCTGGGAATGAAGCTAGCTTCCTTTGCACCATCAGATACGACGAAGTTCCTGAATGCCATTACTGCAATATAAACAGATACATAAATATAATTAGATATGTTATTCATTTATGATAAGTTGCATATACATAATCTGGCCATCACAATGGATTTCTAGCGACAAAGGAGATCCATCCCAGTGGTCCACAAGACCAGCCATAAAGAGGATGGGTTCTGGAAAGTTTTGCACATCAATGGGATGTCTGGCAAGACGTTGATAAAGTGGTTCATCTCAAACATTGAGGGGAAGTTGATCATTGAATTTCTTACGGTCGAAACAGAATGCTTCATTCAAGTGTGTTGGATACCCCGGAGGTATGATTGTATCTTGTACATAAAAGAATTTCCCTTTCCAGTTTGTTATATTTGTGAAAGGTTTGGTGATTATCACGGGCACATTTTCATCATTCCTCTTTGACTGTGTCAACCAATCTCCCCCGGGACACAAGTTAAGGAAGCCTCGAAGCACATTTAGTGTGGGCTCATACCCATATGCCTTACCCATTACTATATAGGTGGTAAGTTTGGCTAGTCCAAACGGATTAAACCTTGAAATATGCACCTCATAATATTGTAGCAATTCTAGCAACAATGGGTGCAAGGGTATTCTTAGATTTGACCGAGTAAAGGCATGAGTTTACAGACCCACATACCCTTTTGGGGCGTCATAGATGCTCTGACTATTTTTTGGGAGAACAACTTTATGTTGCTTGGGTATTGGGTAATCTTCTAGAAAGAGGGCTAGGGCTTCTCTTGAAAGAGTACATTTTTGTTGTCTTATAATACGTTTAGCATCCATGCTCATGGCTAACTGGTAATACCTAAAGGGCCTAACTATAAGGGGAAGGAAAAGTTTACCTTTTGATTATTGCAGATAAATACGTCACAGCTTTTTGAAGGTTGCAGAGGAGAAAGTTATGATTTAGAATTTTAGAGTGCACCGGTATTTATATTATTCATAATTATATCCACTCAATACTTTAAATTTTGAAAGATGGTTGAGCTTACCGATAATTATGCCGTTACATTCTTCTGCTCAACGGATAAGTTATAAGCATGCGCATTTAATGCATATTCGTATTTCAAAATTTCATCTTATCCGATTTTCGAGGTTATGGTGAAAGCAGTGAACTATGATAGAGTTGAAAGCCACATATTCTTGTGCGAATATCTAACTTCCAACTGGGGGGGCTTGATGATGTACCCTCCAATTAACTCGAAGGATCTCCCTTCGAGTCTAATCGCAACCTACATAATCGAAGGCTCTGGCTAGCCTCTTAAACTTTCTTTGGCGTAAAACTAATCATCAATGATCTAGTTACTTAGTGGGAATTTGCCAATCGCAGGATTAAGCCCTTCGGGGAATCTCTCGATAAGTTTTAAGGATGGAACGATGCCAAGTCCAAACATTGGTGAGACCAAGTCTTACCTACGTCTCCTCTTTTTCTTTAGCTCCCCCGCTAAACCAGGAGGAGTGGGACACTAAACCCTAGCGGTTACCACAAATCATGGGACGCCCCCATGATCTCTCTCAAACGTGTGACCATTCTCCAGGACCATTTTCTTCACCTATAAATAGTCCTGGACGATGAAAAATCTGGTATGCAATCTCTCTCACCTTACTTTACTATGTTTACACTTAAACTCTCATACCGATCACTTATTCACACGCCGGAAGTGGTTCGCAGGGTCTAACCCCTGCGCAATCACTTAATGTAGTGTTTTAGTATTTCTTATTTCAGGTTATATCCAAGCTTGGCGTAATCACAACACCCTCATTTCCTTTGATCACCATCGAAGGCCTGGCAGTGCGAATTATTGTACAATCAGAAATCTATGCAAAGACCACCACTTTTTGAAATCGATTGTTTTATTTATTGGAAAACAAGATTCGAAACATATGTGAAATCAAAAGACATTTATCTTTGGCATGTTATTACTGATGGTGACTTTCAACCTATTGAAAAGGATCCTATTACTAAAAAGGATAAAATTATTCCTTATGGTCAACGAAGCGATGATCTTAAAAGAAAACTAGCCAAATATGATGAGGCTAAAATGGTAATTTATAATGTTTTGACAAATAAAGAATTTGAAAGAATTTTTATGTGTAATACGGCAAAAGATATTTGGAAAACTTTGTTGGTCACACATCAAGGTAATAATCAAGTCAAAGAGAACAAGATTGATCTTCTTGTTCAACAATATGAACAATTCCATTCCGGAAGATGAAACCATAGATAGTGCATTTGCTAGATTTAATACCATTATTACTAGTCTTAAAGCTCTTGATGAAGGTTATTCTAGCAAGAACTATGTTAGAAAGTTTCTTAGAGCCTTACATCCCAAATGGAGAGCAAAGGTCATCGCCATTGAAGATTCAAAGAATTTGGCGACACTATCACTTGATGAACTAACAGGTAACTTGAAAGTTCATGAAATGATAATCAAGAAGGACTCAGACATAGTTAAGGTTGTAAGTGAGAAAGTTAGGTCTGTAGCACTGAAAGCCAAGAAAGAGTCTAGTGATGATGAAAATTTGGATTCCGATAATGAAGACGAAGAGAATGCACTAGCGGTTAGAAACTTTAAGAAGTTCTTAAGAAGAAGAGGTAGATCTACTAGGCAATCCCGTGATGAAAGGAAGTCATTCTCTAAAAATCAAGATGATAAGAAAGGAAAGAGCGATAGGAAGTGTTTTAGGTGTGGAGATCCCAATCATCTTATTGGTGAATGTCCTAAGCCAGCAAGATTAAACAACCAAAGAGCCTTTGTAGGAGGTTCTTGGAGTGATAGTGGTGAAGAAGAAGAGGAGAAGCCTAATGGCGAAACATGTCTCATGGCTCAAGCTTCTAACGAGGTACATTCCGACTCTTCTTATTATAGTGATAATAATTCGTCAATAGATGATAATATGCTATATGATAAATATAACAAATTATGTGAAGTAAGTACTAAAATAATAACTAGGAACAAAACACTAAAAGAAACATTGCATGAACTAGAATTGAAAGTTTTAGAAGTAAGAGATCAACTTAAAAGAATTGAGAAAAATAAGCAAATAGATGTTGGATGTAAGTCATGTATAGATCTTCAATTAGAAAATGAAAAACTCAAGGAAAACTCCATTAAAGCCATTAAGTTTGAAAAAGGAACACATGCACTTAATGACATGCTTGAAAACATTAAGTATAGTGAACATGCTGGAGCAGGTCTTGGATTTGACCCAAATGAGGCATCTACTAGTGAACCTAAACAAGTAAAATTTGTAAAATCAGAGGAGATTAGTTTTGGGAATGACGGCACCACTAAAGGTGGTAACGGCACCACTAAATTTAGTGGTACCGTGGATCCGTCATCTGTTAAAGTCAAAACAGGGTCAATCTTAAAAAATTCTCTAAGTCCCAAACCTAGTCACATAGTGATTGATAATGTTGAAATACTTGTAGCTAGTATAAAGGAAGTAACAAGGTTCTACAAACCTGTGTCATCTCCTAAACTTGATCCTAGTAAAGTTGATCGTAGATCAAACATTCCTCCTCCTCCTCCTAAAAGAACTAATAGTCCCAAATCTCGGCCTAGAACTCCTCTACCGAGAGGTAACTTTATGAGACAAAGTTATCCAAGTAACTATCCCGTAACTTGGAACAACCGTCAACAACAAAGTTATCTACCATGGGAAATTTGTCCTCCATTTCAACATCCAAGCCAAATGCATGATATGCATGAAATGTTCAACACTAACAACCTTGGACCCATGAGATATTTGGGAACAAATGTTTGAGTCTTATCTTACTAGATAGTTATACTTGAGAATCAACTTGAAATTCGACAAAGGATCTATTCAATGGAAGCACAAATGGTGACGGATAATTCAAGCTTTATCTCATCTCTCTTAGCATAACAACGAAGATAACATCATAGGCTAAGGTAAGTTTTCTCAAAACCCCCTCTCTACGTGATTAGTTGTGCATGTAGCTTTCTTGAGATCTTTCTTTGCTAATATTAGTATAAAGGACATGAAAAGTGCTTGTCTAAATGGTTTCAATCAACAAGGAGACATATGTTGTACAATCTCCAAGACTTGTTGATATCTAAAACCATATCATGTTTTAAACATGAGTATACCATGAGAATGGTGGATAACACACTTTTCATGAAGAAATAAAATTCACATTACCTCATTGTTCAAAATATACGTGGATAACACTATTAAACTCATCTCGTCCTGAAATGTACGATGATCACCTTAAGATCATGTGTGACGAGATTGAGAAGAAAATGAAGGGTGAATTATTATTATTTCTTTAATCCTTTTTCTAATAGTAAGTGCTAATTGTATTTCTTTGTGTGCTAATATATATATATATATATATATATATATATATATATATATATATATATATATATATATATATATATATATATATATATATATAAAGCTTACCTAAAACTATCCTTACTAACAAATATTATCCGTGGAGTTGAAAGCTCACTGGAGACGTTGATAGTGAGAATGCGGATAATACTTAGCTACTAGGACATGATAGGTTACTCTATCACTCGGCAAGTAGGCCCGAAATCATGATTAATGTCCGCCTTTAGGTTCGTTTGTAAGAAGATCTCAAAACTTCTTATATTGAAAACGATTGAATATGTCATCCGATGTATTCAAGGCATTATACACTTGGGAAGTGCGTGATCCCAAGGAGTTTAGTGTAAATATTATTGTCTGACACTAACTCTGATAGTGTAGGAGATTATGTGGATAGAAAATGTACAAGTTATGTTTATACCTTCATAGGTTGTTTGTAAACTTCTTGGTTCATCAAAAAACAAACAACTTTTACTATCTCCACGACCGAAGCCGATTACGCAAGCGTTGGAAATGCATGAAATTAAGCACTATAGATGAGACAAGCTCTAATCTCTCGATGATACTTCCATGACGACGTTCCCATGACGCGCTACAACAAGAAGAGATTGACTTGACCATATACTCCACGATTAGCTCGTGCATTAAACACTTCATGATACGTCATCATCTCTGTCACTATGATGTTCAATGAGGAAACATCTCTTTCGAAATGGAATACTCATTGAACAACCTCGTTGACATTCCATTCCTAACCCACTCATGACTATTTCTATATTTCTTTGGAAATATTTAGGTCATCTCATCACAATTCGTTCTCTTCGTTCAAATCCCTTCAATTCATTCCCAAAAACCTCTCATAACTATTCAAATATTTCACTAGAAATATTAAGTCATCCATCATATCCTTCTAATGACTATTTATATATTTTACTGGAAATATTAAAAGTCAACTAATCTCGTACATTCTCGTTGTGCATTCCCGAGAATCACTCATGACTGTCTAATTATTTCACTGGAAATAATGAAGTCATTCCGTATATCTTTCCAACGACTACTTACTCGTTTCCTTGGAAACCTCTTGAATCATCTTTCATTGTTTAGCCTAGTTTCTCTTGTCACGAGAATTTATTACGTATAAATTCTCTTCTCGCGTCAAAAAGTCTTGCTAAATAAGTAAGATGCATTCGTCAAAAATCAAAATGAGGCGAAAAACTGTCTCAGCAGTGCACGGCACCATTAAAATTAGTGGTAGTGTGGTATCGTGTATCTGAGACAGCCCGTTTTTCTTCCTTCCTTCCCTCACTATTCACATTCAAAACTCAAACAAAAACCTACCTTGCTGCCATATCCGAACACAACACCAATAACTCCATCACACACTTGTTAATCAAGATCGAGGCATTACAATTAAGGATAATCATTCACTACATCATACTTAACACTAATTGTAAGTCAATTGAACCTAATTCTCTTTATTTTAATTATAGGGTTTGTTCATAATCACAAAATTCGAATTGGGGCTTTTTAAAGTTGATTGAATTTTTATGAAATTAAGACTAGGATTAGACAATGGTGTAGAACAAATATGATTCTCTAAACATAGGATTTGCATGAACCCACTCATATTACTCACCCTAGGTCCGAATTTTGCTATCAAAAATCGAATTAGATTAAGTATCTTTAGTGAAATCATGTCTAGGATACCTGAAATTGGATTAGAAGTGATTAGCACTTAAGCTTTTCAATTTTAAAATTGTTTTGGCGTCAAGTTGACGCATTTTCCAAACACCACAATTCCATTATTTTTCAAAAAAGTTCACATGACTAGGTTCATGAAATAACTTTTCTTGCATTGTTGATGCAAACTAAAAACATTTTTTACATGCATACATGATCTCACATGTAACATCCCGCTTACTCTGACCACAATATTTTTCGCTTTGCCCGCAGGCTCACGGCTTTGTTTTTGTGGCCTCATTTGAAGACTTCCCGGTAGGTCACCCAAGCCAGTACTACTCTCACATGAGCACACTTAACTGCCAGTTCCTAAGAACTCTACCCGCAGTAGACCACAAAACGCGTTGTGTCATTGTAAGGCGGATGTTATCTTATGAGCCCAGCATCTCTCCAGGCTATAGCCGATGTGGGATTTTCCTAGGGTGTTACAATCACCCCCCGTAGGGACTCATCATCCTCGATGAGGTTTGCCTCACCATCCCGAACGGCTCATGAGTGGCTCTGATACCACTTGTAACATCCCGCCTACTCAGACAACAATATTGTCCGCTTTGCCCGCAGGCTCACGGCTTTGTTTTTGTGGCCTCATTTAAAGACTTCCCGGCAGGTCACCTAAGCCAGTACTACTCTCACATGAGCACGCTTAACTGCCAGTTCCTAAGAACTCCACCCGCAGTAGACCACAAAACGCGTTGTGTCATTGTTAGGCGAATGTTATCTTATGAGCCCATCATCTCTCCAGGCCACAACCGACGTGGGAATTTCCTTGGGTGTTACATCTCAAATATGGGTCGAAATACATAACTAATATGTATTACTCGACATTGATGCGTGGTTTTGCAACCTTTCAAAAGGTTTTACTTCTCAAGGGATCTTGAGAAGCTTGCAATTCCCACCAGGCAGTGTACTTGACCGTTGTAGTATAGTATAGTGGCAAGTACCGGGGGATTGATCGTTCAACTCAAAGAATAGTGTTCGCTATGGTTAAAACTCAATTAAACTAGGTCTAGAGGTGAGGGATGATTCGTTTTGTATTTTTATATTTTATTGATAGCAAGTAAAATCTCGGGTTTTGAAAGGATGGGCGGAATTAGTTGCTAGTCAACTAACCCAAATAACTACAAATGCAATAGAAATAAAATAAAATTACACGAAAGTAAATGTGGAGAAAAGCAATAATAAGAGAAAATGTGTTTACTTAGATTTCACTACTCCCTAGCTATCTTTTACTAGTTGATTAGTTTGTTACAATTGCATGGATGACGGGTTATATTCCTTAATACCATTCGTAGGGCCGTGTACGATCTTCCCTAACTCCATAAGCTTCTACCTCTTCCTATGTCGAGCCAACTACTAGCTCCTAACATGGCCTCCTTAGTAGTTACTTATGCATTAAATACAAACAATTTATCGTAGTACACATCCGATCATGTTTCTTAAGACATTCAAGCATGTTACCAGTTGGAAGTCTACCAGTTTTCTTAAGCCTAACATCGAAATCAATCATCCACAACAATTATAAACAAACAACCAACCAATAATCAATAACTAAGTTTCATTACATCTAAGCAAACACAAAGGAGACCTAGCCTAGCATGTTAAAGTAAAGACAAGCATAAGATAGATTCAAACAACACATAGACATATTGAATGATTATTGGAAAACTTATCTTCATTTAAACATGGAAGAAAAAAGGGTTTGGAACCCTTAAAAATATGGTAAAAATCGTGCTAGGGTTTCTCCAAGTTCTCCGCTCTTTAACAAATGAAAACTAGAAAACTATATATAGATTTTTGAGTTTGACAGCGTCATGTGTAAATCCTGACGCCGTCAACTCTCCGCCATAAAAACTCTCGTATTGCCTAGATCCAAATATGACGTTGTCATGTGTAACTTGTCTCTTGGCCGTCTCTTGTATTTTGTACGTGACGCCCTTGGTGACGCCGTCACGTGTAAATCTTCCAAAAACATTCTGGCGCGTCACGTGTATTTAATTTATCCACCTCTTTGTCCATGAGTGACAGCGTCACATGCAACTCCTAACGCCGTCAGGTACCAAATTCAACATGATTTGGAGACTTTATTGTTTTCTTCACTTTTTCGCTCCAAAAACATCCAAAATGCTTCCTTTTCCAAATTTCTTCTCCAAAGTACCTAAAATGACAAAAGGAACGATTTAGGGCAATATTTGATCAAATGATCTCGACTTAGGGCTTAAATAACCCCCTAAAAGCGGTACATTTTTCGTCTCATCAGACATATTTGATTGAGCAAGAGAAAAGCTAGGAGTGTTTGGGTAATTTCATTAGTATTATAGTAGAGTCGAAATTACTACACCTCCACATGGTTTGCATATAGGCACACACTAGAAAAGTCATAATTCATAACGTAAGTTAGAAAAACTTATATACTTATGTAACATTATTTTCTTTTATAGGTAACAATGCCTCGTAATGATTATCAAGAAACCAAACACTATATTCCTCCACTTCTTGATGACCCAAACATTCCCGATGTGCAAAAAGCTCATCTCTGTAAAGTCCAACATCGATATATACACGAAGGACGTGTTGTTGATGGCTACTTTGTCCCGTTGGATAACATTAATATGTGCTTTCCAACAATCGATTTTGATTGTTTATATAAAATAAATGATCAAATCTATCCTCGGTTCATTCTTGAGTTTTACAGTCGTGTTCGTACCCTTAGTGATTGATGAGGCGAAAAATGAACCACTTTTAGGGGGTCATTTAAGCCCGGAATTGACTTTATTTGATAAAATATTGCCCTAAATCGTTCCTTTTGTGATTTTAGGTACTTTGGGAGTGAAATCTGGAAAAGGAAGCAATTCGGACGTTTTTGGAGCATAAAAGTGAAGAAAACGCCAAAGTCTTAATTTTCCAAGCTGGGAACAGTAGGTGACGGCGTCAAGAGCAAATTTCATAAATTTCCATGACGACCCAGAAGAGTTTTGACGGCGTCACGTAGGAAGGGCGTCAAGAGTAAAAGAGTCGTGACGGCCTGGAAGTACCTAAGTCTTGACGGCATCAGAAGTGGATCTAGGCAGTCCGAGGAGAGTTTTGGCGGCGAGGTGACGGCGTCACAAGATTACTCTTGACGCCGTCAGCCCTATTTTTCTATATATAGTTTTCTATTTTTCACACATTAAAAAAGAGAAGTTTTGGGAGAAACCCTAAGTACGATTTTGGTGTAACTTTACAGGTTTTTCAAGGGTTCCAACCCCTTGATACCTTGCATGATTAATCAAGATAAGTGTTCTTCTAATTCAATCAATATGTCTATGTGTTGGTTGTCTATATCATGTTCTTATCTTAATTCTATCATGCTAGGCTAGATCTCCTTTGTGTTTGCTTAGATCTAATGAAACCTAGATATTGATTATGTGTTGATTACTTGTTTATTCTTGTTGTGGATGAATGATTTATATGTTAGGCTTAAGAAAACTGGCAAATCTCCAATTGGTAACATGCTTGAACGTCTTAAGAAACATGAACCAACGCGCACTAGGTCTTTATTGGTTGTATTTAATGCATGAGCCACTGTTTACAATCCCTATAGTTGTGCTGGGCATGGTGTAGGAGGAGATAAGAGCTCATAGAATTGGGGAGTTATGTGTGCCACCCCATGAATGGTATTAAGGAATACGATTCGTCATCCATGCAATTATAACAAGTAATTAACGTGTAAAAGATATCTAGGGAGTAGTGAAATCTAAGTAAACACATTTTCTCCAATTACTGCTCACAACTTTAGTTTAATTAGTTTATTTTAATTTTTATTATTTTATTTTGATTGCATCTTAGTATTGGGTTAGTTGAATAGCAACTAATTCCGCCCAAATCCTTCAAACCCCGAGATTTTACTTGCTTTCATAAAAATATAAAAACACAAAAATAATCATCCCTCACCTTTAGAACTAGTATTTAGGCTTTCTAATCCTAGCGACACTATTCCTAAGCTGAACGATCAATCCCCCGGTACTTGTCACTATACTATACTACAACGATCAGGTACACTGCCTGGTGGGGGTTGTAAGCTTCTCGAGATCCCTCGAGAGGTAAAGCCTGTTGCGATTCCCGCACATCAAGTTTTTGGCGCCGCAGCCCGGGGAATAGTTATTGTCTAGGTTAGAACTTCTTTTTATTAGGTCTACTTGCTAGATTCCTTTCTAGTAAGATTTTATTTTTATTTTTTTTAGGTTTTCTTTAGTCTATCTTATTTCTTCGTGTTTTTGTTCGTAACTCTTTACCATCCGACATCATGGAAGGTGGTAACATCTTTGAACCCGTCATCCCACCACAACAAAACCCACCACTAGAACCCCTTAGGCCCCGAACCTTAGGAGAGTATTCCCGACCTAGCCACCAAGGCTACCGAAACACCATTGAGCTCACCGGAGCCAATGTGACCCCCTTGCGATCCGACACCATCCGGTTGGTGCAAAGCGGATGTGCATTCCATGGACTTCGTTCCGAAGATCCAAACCAACATCTTAAGGACTTTCTCAAAATCGTAGATTCCATAGACCTAGGTGTTGAAACTAGAGAGACAACCCGTTTACGCCTATTCCAATTCTCTCTACGGGATCAACCTAGTCAATGGCTTGAGCGTTTACCCGCGGGATCCATCACCACATGGGATGACCTCACCACTCGTTTCCTTGCTCAATTTTTCCCACCGGGGAGAACTACTAAGCTTAGAAATGACATCTTGATGTTCCAACAACGTCAAAATGAATCTCTTTATGAAGCATGGACTCGTTTCAAGGACTTACTCCAAAAAGTCCCCCATCATGGCATAGATCTTTGGCTCCAAGTCCAAATTTTTTATGACCATATCGATCTCTCCACGAGGCGAGCCATTGACCAATCGGCCGGTGGTAAGCTACGTGATCTTAGTGCGGAACAATCATGGGAACTCATAGAAGATCTTGCTCTCTATGACAACGAAAGTTGGAATGATCCCCGTGATTTGAACAAAACGGTCAAGGCAATATCTTTGCCTTCGAACAATTCTAGCACTCCCGACCGTAGGATCATGGAAATTGAGGACCAAGTCAAGTTTCTCATGAAATCTTACGAAGCTCCTAAGCCTTCAAGCCAAGTGAACAAAATCACTTCTTCATGCGAATTATGTAGTGGTCCCCACGACACTCGTGATTGTGTGGAACTCCCCGGAACAGCTTTTGCGGACTACGCATCCACGCGTACCGACGAAGCGGGAGATAAGTGGTACACTTTCAAGCCCGAGCCAAACACTTACGGTGATTCATACAACCCGTCTTGGAAAAATCACCCAAACCTTAGGTGGAAACAAAATCAAACCAATTATGCCAATCCGCCTAATCGTTACCAACCAAACGGTCCACCATCCAGCCGTACTTTCAACAACAATCCTTCTAACAACTATGGTAGTACCAACAATCTTGAAGGATTGATGTCAAAATTCATGGCATCTCAAGAAGCTCGCATATCTAAGTTTGAAGCCGATTTCAAACAAAAGCAAAGCGAGATGACCACTAGAATTGATGCATTGTTGAAAGTTCTCAATGACCGAGAAATGGGAGCACTCCCGAGCGACACGGTCAAGAATCCGAAACTAACCGTTAATTCCATATCCTCAGTTTCGTCACCCACTTCGTGTCCACAATACTACTCGGTTAAATCAACGAGCACGTGTTTCAAACAAAACCAAGTTCCCCAAAAGGACCAATCAAATAAAACACCCACTATAGAGCCGGTCAAAAGCATAGTTGAAACACCTCTTACGCAAGACCTTGACGATGAATTCAAAGAGCTTCACCTTGAACGCCCCGTCATTGATGTCTTAGCGCGTGCTCCTTACTATAGTGCCCTCCTAGAAAAATATGAGAAGTGTAAGCTAGGTAAAAATGGGACCGCTTTCGTTCAAAACAAGTTGCCTAAAAAGCTTGATGATCCGGGTATATTTGTTTTGCCTTGTAAGATAGGAAGATCCGAAGCTTTCGACACACTAGCCGATTTAGGGTCAAGCCTCAACTTGATTCCCTTGTCCTTATTCACCGCTCTTAAGCTAGGAAAGTTAGAGGAAACGGAGGTATTGATAGGGCTAGCGGATGGGAGTATTGACCACCCGGTTGGAATGATTAAGGATGTAGTTGTTCACGTAGGAAAGTTAACTATATTAGCGGATTTTCACGTCCTAGACATGGTTAGTGACACTACATGCCTATTATTGGTAGGAAGAGGATTTTTAGCAACCGCTAGTGCCATGATAGATTGCAAGGAATCCAAGATAACAGTAGGTGAAGGCGATACTTGGTCGGTATATGATGTTAAGAAGCATAGTTATGATTGTGATGATGAACCGACACCGCATTGGGTAGAGATGAATTGGAGACCGTCTAGATATGGACCTTGGATAGAAAGGAACTTTATAGGACCTCAATGCCCATTTTATCTAGAGAAAGATTTCGTTGAAAAGACACATTTGGTAGAACAACTCATAGCTAGAGATGAAGAGCTAGACCCCTTTGAGGACCCGTTAGTCTTTAGGAAGATGATTGAGTTATTAAGCGTAATGCCCATCAACATAGAGAGGAATAAATGGAAAAGAGAGGGAGACAAGTGTAAATGGAGGTGGGACAAGCCACCTAAAGAAGGTGACGGGTCATGGCATATTAGAATGACCTTGTATGATCCGGATGGAGAAAAGTTTGAAAGGTCATACCATACTATGGAAACCGATAGAAAGTTGAAACCTAAGTTTGATCCCAAAGATATCCTCAACGAGGAGCTCACCCGTATCACGTAGTAACCCATGACCTTGAGTCTAGCTACAAGACTCGTAAATAAAGAAAAGCGCTTCTTGGGAGGCAACCCATGTTTTGTGTGATTTTATTTGTTTGATTGTTATTTGCTTCCGTTTGCATGCTTTATTTTTATTGTTGGTAGATCATGTTTCTAAACTAAAATGTGGAAATACTTTACTTTGTTGTTTTGGCCTAGTCTTAACTCCACCTAGAAGTATTTTTGCAAAAGATAAGTGTAAGGGGAAACTCCAAATATGTTTTTAAGAAACAAACCGATCATGATTCTCCACAATTTTAAATGAGCATGTATATTCGTATTTGTTAGAGTCAAATGCTTGTACTGAGTCATAATGAAGTTTTGAAGGATTTTCCAGGAAGTAGGACCAAGTTTTTCCAGAAATTTTCCGGAAACTTAACATAAGAATTTCTGCAGGTCCATTCTGACGGCGTCAGGAGTTAAAATCTGGAAATTTTACTGGTTTTGTTTTTCTAACGGAGTCTTATGGTTTTTGTGAATTATTAAGTTTTATAATCTCCAGGAGATCTGCAAATTTCATTCCACAAGCATTATATCTTATCTTGTTTTCTAGGATTTAGAAACTTATATAGGATGCCGCCGATTTTACGCGAGGTTGTCTTGTCTATTTTGTCAGGTTTTACAGGTTATGTATGACAAGAAGATGATTTATATTCTGGAAGGGAAGCTTTGATTGTTCATTTTCTTGGAGGAAGATTTAACCTGGCCATCCTATTATCCATACCGAGCGAATCAGGGGAGTATTTGATTTCATTCTCTTTACTTTTTCACTTTTACATTCTTTACTTGAACATTGGGGACAATGTTCATCTTAAGTGTAAGGGGAGGGTAAAAAGATGATACCTTACATATGCACTTTCGCTTGAGTTTGTTTTGTTTAATGGTAGATGTGTAATAAAACTATGAGAAATACTTGTTAGTGCAATTTTAGCGCCAAATTTAAATTTTTTTACAACATTTAGGAGTGAAACTTTAGCCATAGCAAGCGTCTCATGGATAGGAGATTGTATGACTAGCACATAACCGTATATTCAGAAAAATTTTCCACCCAAATATGTGAGGTTCGCCTTTAGATTTGATAGGGAAAGCATTCATTATTAGTGCTTATGAGTGTACCGGTAGCATTTAGATTCTAGAACTTGCGTTAGTGATGCATCCCGAGACCGCTAGTGAGACTACATTCGTGTGGTAGGATTTACTACATGATAAGAGGCATTAGGATCACCCTTGTGTTAAACCCGTATTATAATTACTTGACCATTTAAGTTATATTACTTGGCTAGTTAAGTCAACTAATTTTTCCCACACCCTTAGCGTTGTACTCATTTTTAGTACACGAAACCCCTAGTACACCCCTCCGAGCCTATCTTTTCGTTTCTAACTTTAAGCATTTTACTTAAAGGAAGAATTTGTTACACCCCACTTAAATGTACAACCAAATCGCCTTAGCCTTCCGTGTATGCGCTCATTTTTAGTGCATTATTGTTATTTGTTAAACCCTAAGTTAACTATCTAATTGATTACATGGTTGCTAAGTCGAGTCATATCCTTGTACATATTGTTTTGGGACGATTGGGACTCATGGGTAAGTACTTATTATATGGAGTAATGGGGAAGAACATCATTTATTACCCCCATATGTACGTTAATTTTAAAAGTGCTCCAAGTGTTTTGATTTTCTTAATTCGAATCATTAGATTAGTTAATTGTAAAGTATGTAAAGATTCAAGTGTAAGGGGAATTCTCATCCCCTATGATGTATTATTTTGGATGGTAGGGTAAGAGTGTATGCAAAAAAAAAAAAAAAAAAAAAAAAAAAAAAAAATCGAAAAAATCAAGAAAAAGAAAAAAAAAATAGAAAAAGGAAAAAGAGAAAAAACATACGGACTACCATCCCATTTCATTCTATGTTTATTTTATGTTTTTGTTATTTTTCATTTATTAGCTTAAGTCGAGTCTAGTCTTGGCTTAGCAACGCCACATTGTACATGTGATTAACCAAGATTGTTAACTCGCCACCAGTAAAACTTCCTTTATCCAACAAAACCGTGTATTTCATATCCCTACACCTAACGTTACAACCCTTTAAAAGACCTCTTTGATAGTTTATCCTAGGTGCTTACGCCATGTGGTGGAGGTTTGATCCTTTCCCAAGCCTATGGTAATCTATTTTGCTATGACAGGTAGTGAGAGATATCTTCCGTTTCCATATTGTAATTTACACTTTATTACACCCGAGAGATGTGAGTATCTAAACACTATTTGTGAGGTGCTTGTGTATGATCTCCGTGCTTGTCAATTGGTCTTTAGTGGAACGATTATTTGTTGTAATTACTTTTATATTAGTGTTAAATGACCCCTAACTTGTATTTTGACTAGAATAAAAGCGCATTTGCTTGAGGACAAGCAAATCTTAAGTGTAAGGGTATATGATGAGGTGAAAAATGAACCACTTTTAGGGGGTCATTGAAGCCCAGAATTGACTTTATTTGATCAAATATTGCCCTAAATCGTTCCTTTTGTGATTTTAGGTACTTTGGGAGTGAAATCTGGAAAAGGAAGCAATTCGGACGTTTTTGGAGCATAAAAGTGAAGAAAACGCCAAAGTCTTAATTTTCCAAGCTGGGAACAGTAGGTGACGGCGTCAAGAGCAAATCCTTGACGGCGTCAAGAGCAAATTTCATAAATTTCCATGACGACCCAGAAGAGTTTTGACGGCGTCACGTAGGAAGGGCGTCAAGAGTAAAAGAGTCGTGACGGCCTGGAAGTACCTAAGTCTTGACGGCGTCAGAAGTGGATCTAGGCAGTCCGAGGAGAGTTTTGGCGGCGAGGTGACGGCGTCACAAGATTACTCTTGACGCCGTCAGCCCTATTTTTCTATATATAGTTTTCTATTTTTCACACATTAAAAAAGAGAAGTTTTGGGAGAAACCCTAAGTACGATTTTGGTGTAACTTTACAGGTTTTTCAAGGGTTCCAACCCCTTGATACCTTGCATGATTAATCAAGATAAGTGTTCTTCTAATTCAATCAATATGTCTATGTGTTGGTTGTCTATATCATGTTCTTATCTTAATTCTATCATGCTAGGCTAGATCTCCTTTGTGTTTGCTTAGATCTAATGAAACCTAGATATTGATTATGTGTTGATTACTTGTTTATTCTTGTTGTGGATGAATGATTTATATGTTAGGCTTAAGAAAACTGGCAGATCTCCAATTGGTAACATGCTTGAACGTCTTAAGAAACATGAACCAACGCGCACTAGGTCTTTATTGGTTGTATTTAATACATGAGCCACTGTTTACAATCCCTATAGTTGTGCTGGGCATGGTGTAGGAGGAGATAAGAGCTCATAGAATTGGGGAGTTATGTGTGCCACCCCATGAATGGTATTAAGGAATACGATTCGTCATCCATGCAATTATAACAAGTAATTAACGTGTAAAAGATATCTAGGGAGTAGTGAAATCTAAGTAAACACATTTTCTCCAATTACTGCTCACAACTTTAGTTTAATTAGTTTATTTTAATTTTTATTATTTTATTTTGATTGCATCTTAGTATTGGGTTAGTTGAATAGCAACTAATTCCGCCCAAATCCTTCAAACCCCGAGATTTTACTTGCTTTCATAAAAATATAAAAACACAAAAATAATCATCCCTCACCTTTAGAACTAGTATTTAGGCTTTCTAATCCTAGCGACATTATTCCTAAGCTGAACGATCAATCCCCCGGTACTTGTCACTATACTATACTACAACGATCAGGTACACTGCCTGGTGGGGGTTGTAAGCTTCTCGAGATCCCTCGAGAGGTAAAGCCTGTTGCGATTCCCACGCACCAGTGATACTGAAGGTAATCTCTTTCTTGATTTTTGGATCCAAAATCAAAACATCATGCTGTCCATCACCGAGTTTGGTGATATTCTTGGAGTTCCTTCCGTCGGTTAGTGTGCATACACCGAAGACCATTCCTTGGACTCTTTGTTTCATCATCATGAAAATGAAGGTCCTTATCTCACCGAACTTCCCGATCCCGAAACCATCAAACAACATGTATGCACCCCTCGAGTAGTCCACGCGCATCAAAAGCGTGATGATACAATCCTTCACCTTGATCCAAACCGCATCTACCTTAAAGAAGTTCTTCCCGATCTAAAAAATTGGGAACTTCTCCTTCGAGAAAATGTTCTTTCTCTCGGTGGAAACCGAGATCATGTTCCGGCGAGCTTGGCTCATATGCTCTATTGTGTAAGTAACGAGGTACCTTACAACCTCGCTTACTACATGGATAAGAGAATAGCCAATGTTCGTGGTCGTTCCGATAAGCTCATGCCCTATGGTATGTTGGTTACTCATCTTTCGTTGGGTCATGACAAACTTTCCTCATCTTCTCGACACCGAATATCTCTTGGTTGACCCCGTCATGAAGCCCCTAGGAGGTCCACAAAGTCGCACTAAGCAACGTAAGGACAAAGGGGTAAAACGGGCTCGCAAATCCACCTCCGATGTTACCTTCTCCTCGTCCTCTCTTCATCATGGATCATCATCACAACCTTTGAGTGAGGATGATGTTGAAGTGAATGAAGAAGGGACATCTCGTGCACCCCTTCGCCCGATAAATACTTTCGTGACCTTAATCTATTCACTTTCAAGAAAACAACTGACCTTGTCTTTAGAGATACTAACTTGACAAGGGTGATGGAAAGACAAACCTTGATGTACAATCGGCAAGTGGGAATGCATGAGCAAACCATTGGGGGTTTCAAGTCAATCGAGTAGGCTATTAAAGGGATTGGCAATAAGTTGAAGAAGTTGGGAAAGTCAAAAGATTGAGACAATATTTAAGTATTAATATATAGTTGCATTATCAAACTAACTAATATTTAGTAACACTAACTTCGGATGATCTTTGGCATTGAAAAATCTTTTGGGTGTGTCTTTCAATTTTACCACCTAAATGTATTTTATCAAGTCTCACTCTTGGTTAATTTTATCATATGATCATTATTTGTTCACATCATGCTTCTAGATGATTGTGATATTTGCTTAGATTATTTTATGTGTAAGTATCCAGATGATAATTTGCATGCTTACTAGTAGCCTATTTAGTAGACTAATCACATGATCATATTAGTTGCTAGTTGTGACTTAGATCATGAAATCTATGTTATTGTTCTTTAGTGAATGGAGCTAACAGGATTTGCTGCAAATAGTTCACCTAGGATTACCCATTTGGGCAGCCTAAACCTACAAAACTGAGAAAAATTTCTCTAGCAGGCCACAACACCACTAAATTTAGTAGTACCATGGGTGATTTAGTGGTACCGTCCCCTTGGTAGACGTTTCTCACTATTTGCTTTCACATTTTGACTTTCTTTCCCCTAGAATCTGGAAACATAAGCTGATTCCAATGATCACAACTCTCTAAACTCATCATCCTACACCATGCATGCTTGAAAGATGGCTATTTAAGCACTTCTCATGCACACACATTTTTCACAACCATTCCTCAACCACCCTTTACTTAATCAAGCACTACCATGTCTTCCACCATTGCAACCATCTTCCACAAAGCAAAGAAACCAAGGCTTAACCTTAAGCCCACAAATGAAAGGATCTTTATTGATCTTACTCTTGGTGATGATGAGGATATCCAAACACCACAGTTGGATCGATATACTCTGACCAAACTACTTTGTAGCTTGTAAGGGTTTAACAATATTGAGTAAACTCCACACTATTAATATTGAAACACTGTTTAACCTTGTAAAGTATGCGGAATCTACTAACACAAAGCTTAAAAAGAACTTTTATATTAATCAAACTTTGAACCTGCTTTGTTACACAGATTCACTAACAATCCCTAACTATTATCAACTTTGATCGACTTCTAAAATTTATGAGAACTTCTCTAAAACTTGTTATCGACTAATACCTCTTAAGGCTCTTTATATAGATAACCTTAAGTCGGTTTACAATATATAATCCTTGAATGACAAGTCATTATCCCTAACTAATTCTAGAATATTCGTTTAATGTTACACATTAATCCTTATCTAATATTGCACATCAGTCCTTGTTTCCTTCGAAGTACTTTTAAACATTCCTCAATAACAGCAGTACTTTGACTTTTTCCTTCAGCAGTACTTTGACTTTATTCTTCATGCAGCAGTACTTTGACATCCAGAAGTACTTTGATATTTTATATCCCAACAATCCTCCCCTAACTTGAACTCCACTTGCTTGATTTCAAGTTTCTTTGCTGTCTTTAATCTTCAAATCTTTAATCATTCAGATAAACTTTTTCTTTATTTCTTTGTCTTCTATCTGTCATATGTCAAAGTACTCTTCATCAGCATCTTGTCTTTCACCATATCTTCTCAGCAACTCAGCAACATTTTGGTACAAAGATCATCAAATCTTAATAGTTTCATACTATTCTCATCACTTCCAGGTGTTTTAACTCCTGTGAGAGGTGAATCATTGAAAATTATGATTTTTAGCAAATCATCAGCTATCAACGGATTTGATTTGTCTTTACCAATAGCCGTTTGCTATGGACTAGCCAACTCTTAATCACTTGGAGTATGATGAGTTGATAACCGTATAGTTTTTGGTAAACTATCAACCATAAACGGATTTAATTATCACATCAGAGCCGTACCCTCATGATGAGTCAAACTCTTTCTTGTCTGTTAAACATGGTGAGTTGATTACCATTTGTTGTGCAGTATAAATACTAACACCATGTGTTGCTTTTCAAATTCTTTTACTTTTCTTTTAACCATCAAAACATTTTATTTTTATTTTAAAGGACTTATACTGGTTTATATCAGCAAGCAGTACTTTGTTAAAGTACTGTTTGTTTTTGCAGTACTTTGAAAAAATACTTTATTTTACAAAACAAATCATACCAGTATTATGCAATATTACTCTTCAGACTTGACCCATCTGATAAATAGCTTGATAACATCCAAAGCTACTTCAGATTCATCTTCTAGTTCCATTCCATGATCCAGCATTCTGAGCATAATTTCTCTAATCAATGGATATCTTCTCTCAGCCAGCATATAAATCATGGTACCATCTTCCATCTCTAGTGTATGAACTCCTGATGACTCAAAAAATCTCCATCTTGTTATTTCCCAATTCTCTTGATCATTCCACAGAGGATCAACACTTGTTTCTTCAGTTTCCCAGATGGTAATTAAGTCTCCAAGTAAAATTAATCCCACTCCTGAAGCTTTAATCTCTGCATAGTATGTCTGCACTTGCACATATAAGTCATACAAATCTGCCCTTGTAATACTGTGCAACACATCCCATAACATATTGAATGTAGTGAAGCTTTCATCTTCTCTGTAGATCATAAAATAATTCCCTTCTTTTGATTCAACCACAGAAAATGAGATTATCTTGGACTTCTTTCCAGAATCTTCAATCTTCTTATTCTCAAAATCTACAACTCTGAAATAATTTCTAAGTTCATCAACTGTATCTTCATGAATCATCTTCAGCCTTTTTGACAGTTGATTATCTTGAAGTCCTTTCTTTCTTTTCAATCTTCTTTCCTTAGCTTGTTCCTTTCTAATATCTTCTAATTTCTTCTTTCTATCAACTTCCATGGGCACAAAGCTATCTACTTCTTTTCTGATATCTTCTTGTACTTTATCCCACAGAGCTTTTATTTCTGGATACCTTTGTTTATGTAAATTCTTGTATCCCTTCTTTCTTAAGAACTGCATCATCCAGTTCCTTTCCTGAGCTTTGGTCATTGGCTTCTTTGTAATTGGCCTACTGACTTCTTCCAAATACTCAGCATCATATTTAGCTTGCTGCTTTTTAGCAAGCTCTAAATTCTCTGCAATCTCTAACTCTCTAAGCTGTGCAAGAGAAAATTTCTTCTTTTTCTTCTTAGTATCTTTCTGAACCATTATCCTTTTCCCTTTATCTTTAGGATCCAACTCTTCAGATTCAGAAGAACTTTCAACATCCTTTTGTACAGGCTCAAAAATATGTATTCCTCCAGTAGGTTTCCTCAAATTCATCATAACTTGAGCAACTATTTCATCATCACTTGCAGTGTGTACTCTTGCTTCTTCTTGCTGTACAAGTGTAGAAGGACCAGCTTCATCTGCATAATTCATTGTAGAAGGTCTAGATGCAGTGACTTCACTTTCATCAAAATTTCTGGAAGAAGTACCTTGCTCAGCAGTACCTTGCAGACTTATGTTTTCTGCAGCAGTACTTTAAACACCAGCACTTTGAATATTCTGTACATCTTCATCCTGCTTAACAATCTCTTGCTCATCATCTACTTGCTCAGTATCATTTTGCTCATTCTCTTTCTCCTGTGCAATATTCTCATCTTCTTGTGCAATATTGATATCCTCTTCAATAAATCTTTCTGGTACAAGAATCTTTGGACTTTCTGGATATTGCCATAAATGAGCATCTTCTGAATTTTTAACTTCAGCATCATCTTTATCCAAATTCTCATCTTGATTCCTCCCCAATTTGGTAAATGATGACCTCCTATGCTTCCTCTTGGATTTAGAAGATTTCTTTGAAGATTTTGACTTTGACTTCTGAGACTGCTTCTTTTCTTTCACATAAAGCCTAAAATTCTGAACAAGAGGCCAAACAAATTTCTTCAACCTTCTGAACTTCTTTCTTAGCTTCTTGATTTCTTCAGCTTGAGCCTTAACAATATTCTTCATCTTCTCCAATTCCTTAGCCAAATCAGAAGTACTCTCAGCACCTTCAATTCCCTCATCTCCTCCAGATGTTTGAAGCCCACCTGTGGAAGTATAATCATTGGGAGTAGGTATCTTTGAATCCTCTGAAGCAGTACCTTTAGAAGAAGTACTTTGTGGAGATGTACCTTGAGCTGAAACAGATGTATCCAAGGAAGCTGGTACTGAGGGAATCCTTTCACCTGAAACAACATGCTGAGGGGAAACAATAGGTGGTGTAGGGGTATGTACTGAAGCAGAATGCTCAGTAGAATCAGGTTGATCATCATTATTAGAATGTGTAGAACCACTATTGTCTTCTTCATCCCTAACAGCCTGAGCTACCTCTAACATATAAGCATTAAGAGGTGTATTCCTACCCGAAAAATTAACTCCCTTATGAGACTTAAAAGTGAAAACTTTAGGTGGCATCCTAATGGTAGGTACATAATCTTGAGGTTTGGGTATCCCATCTAATGGATTCTCTAAAAGCAATTGAACAAATCTAGGATACATTAGAAAGGGTTTGCCAGCCTTAATATGAGTAAGCATACCTTCAAGGATCATGTATGAGAAATTGAAGGGTTGATTGGTAATAAGACCAACAAAAGCAGAAGCTATGGAATGGCTAAACTGATCCCAAGCAGTACTTTTGGGACTCAAACAATGAAGCAAAACATGAATAAGAAATTTCCAATGAGGACTAACTATAGCCTTCTGAAAAGTAAGCTTAGTCAAAGGACCTTCATATCCAATGTCCCTGAGTGTGTTCCAAATCTCTTGCTTTCCAAACAAAACAGAGCCTCCTTCATCATCAAATAATAAAGCCTCTCTGATTGAAGCTTCTGTGACACGTATAGCCCTCCCAGCAACTGTAGCAGTAATGATATCCTCTCCATCTTCAACCTGTGACCTTGCTGTATCCCAAAAAGCTTGAATCCAAGGTCCAATAATCTCTGGGTTGACTAGGATTGAGTAACAGATGTTGGTTCCAGTGAGAAAGTCAATAATACCATGAAAGTCAATGTTATCTTGGGTTTTCTCAAGGTTTGCGATCATGTTGTGTTTGGTGTTGGTGCGTCGATTTGCCATGGTGATTAGGGTTAGAGTGAGAAAAGTGATGATCGATGCAAAGTAGGTATGAGTTTAAATAACAAGAAAGGTGAATAAGGTGAATAAAAGGAAAAGATATGAGGGTTTATATAAGGATAAGATACAAAAAATCACGGTTAATTAATGATTTTACCGTTATTTTTGGAAGTAAATATCCCCATATCTTTCGAAAGTTTGTTAGCCGCAAATCTGACCGTTGGAACAGTATCTGACACGTCAGCGAACGCTTTAATAACACCAAGCAGTACGTTCCATATAATATGGAGCAGTACTTTCCGTTATAATCTCACACAATATGTTGACCAAAGTACTTTCCCAAAATTTTTTTTTGAATGTTGACCATTTGACCAAAATATCTTTGAAAGTCAACCATGATTAATGACTATCTCCTCATATTAAATCCCAAAGCTACCATGGTAAGTGAACATCAATATACTTCATTAAATGCCCATTCACCTTTACTTTGCTTATAAAAGCAACTTTACCAACAACAACTTGCAATCACCATATTTTTCTTTAACACAAAAACTAGTAAGCACAATGAGTCACATTCCAATTGTGAACATCTCTTCAGACTCAGATGGAACCATTGATTCAGAGGTAAGTTACTACTCTGATTCAGAGTTTGAAGATCTAGGATGGTTAGACTATTTTCCTCCTCATGTACAATGGATGGGACTCCAAGAATCTTGCTTTGCAACAAGTGCTGCCAACTCTACCATAACTGATGCAGGTAGTACTACCAACAAAAAGCCCAAAAAGAAGAAAGCTGTCCCTGGTTCATCTTTAGCTAATGAGCTTCCATAAGCTTTGACTCAAGCCCTGGAATCAGCAATCGAGAACATGAAGTGGGCTGCTCCAAGGAAAGAGAGACCTCCCAAACAGGTTCTTGGCTTAGCTTGCCCAAGAAAGCAGGCTTCTTTTGATGACAAGAGAAAAACTGCTCAAAGAGGAAAGCATGACTATGAGGGCAAGGGTAAAAGGCCTATGGAGTAGGTGTATGAAGTTTGGTGGTAGTCTGTGGTAGTTGTTTGTTTGGTTTGTCTTGTTTGTTTCAGTGTCTAAGTCTGTATCTTGATAACAACAATGGTGATGTATGAATCTTCTCTGAATGATGAATTAAAACTTTTCTTTTGTATGATACATGTAGCCTCCCCTCAAATAATGACTAACTAATAACTACTAATGCCTCCCCTCAAAAATAGCTTACATATTAATCATGCCAATACTCACAACCAAAAAGGTAAATCTTGAAACATCAAAGCCCTTTGTGAGTAGATCTGCTACATTATCATTAGTATGAACTTTAACCACATTGATAAGCCTTTGTTCATAGCAATCTCTTATAAAGTGATGTCTAATCTGAATGTGCTTGGTCTTGGAATGATACACTGGATTCTTGACAATACAGATTGTACTCTCATTATCAATGTTGATAGGAGTATTCTTGAAATTGAATCCATAATCCAAAAGCTGATTCTGTAACCAAAGTACTTGTGCACAACAACTTGCAGCAGCTACATACTCTGCTTCAGTGGAAGAAGTTGCTGCAATTGTTTGCTTTTTACATTGCCATGACACTAATCTGCTTCCAAGGTACTGGCATCCTCCAGTTGTGGATCTTCTGTCATAGTTATCTCCAGCATAGTCACTGTCTGAGAAAGCTTGGAGATGGAAAGGTGAATCTCTAGGATATCATAAGCCTAGCTTAGGTTGTTGCCTAAGATACCTGAAAATCCTCTTGACAGCATTTAACTGAGATACCTTTGGATTAACTTGATGTCTGGCTTGAAGCAGTTAAATACATGAGACATCCAATCATAGACCTGTATAGTGTGACATCAACATCTTCTCCATCTTCATCTTTTCCCAAAGGTTTGTTAGTATCCACTGGTGTAGATGTAGGCCTAACAGTTGTGAAATTGAATCTTTTAAGAATATCTGCAACATACTTATCTTGACAAATATATATTCCACTGCTTGACTGTTGCACTTGAAGTCCCAAGAAGAATGTTAATTCTCCCATTGAACTCATCTGAAACTCTTTCTGCATAAGATTTTCAAATTCTTTGACCATAGATTGCCTTGTAGCACCAAAAATAATGTCATTTACATACACTTGGACAAGCATGATATCCTTCTTATCTCTCTTGATAAAAAAAGTCTTGTCAATAGCTCCTCTTCTATAACCATGTTGTAGTAGAAAATTGGAAAGTCTTTCATACCATGCTCTTGGAGCTTGATGAAGGCCATACAGAGCCTTGACTACCTTGTAGACTTTGTTTGGATGTGCAG
Organism: Artemisia argyi; assembly: GCA_030686995.1. Classification (NCBI taxonomy): domain Eukaryota; kingdom Viridiplantae; phylum Streptophyta; class Magnoliopsida; order Asterales; family Asteraceae; genus Artemisia; species Artemisia argyi. Next base: position 343,859 of record JARVZY010001975.1, on the reverse strand, counting down.
GGTCTTCAAAACCAGGAGGCTGTTTAACATAAACTTCTTCTGTGATTTTGCCATATAGAAAAGCACTTTTAACATCCATTTGATATACAGGGAATCCCATATAGGATGCAAAAGCCAAAAATAGCCTGATGGCTTCAAGCCTTGCCACAGGAGCAAAAACTTCATCATAGTCTACTCCTTCTTCCTGTCTATATCCTTGAGCCACTAACCTTGCCTTGTTCTTGATAACATTCCCTCTTTCATCTCTTTTTACCCTGAAGACCCATCTAGTTCCAATAAGTTTCTTTCCATCAGGTAAATCACATAATACCCAAACTTCTTGAAGTTTAAACTGTAGGAGTTCTTCTTGTATAGCTTCCACCCAACTTTCCTTGGCTAATGCTTGTTTGATATTCTTGGGCTCCTCCTGAGATAGAAAACAAGAAAATAAACACAACTTCTGATCCTTGTGATTCACCCTGTTTTGCTTGTAGATAAAACTAAGTAAAGAAGTATGTTGTTGAGACATATTCTTAGCCTTAGTCCTTGTGAGCACCCCTGAAGCTGAGGGTCCAATTATGTTGGTAACAGGATGTGTTTTGTGAATTCTGAGAGTAGGAGTTGGTGAGACTTCAAGATTATCTTCCAAATTAGTTATATCATGATCTTCATTAGAATCTGAGAAAATGCCTTCTTGATCTAATTCATCATCGGTGTCTTCTAGAATAATCTTGTTTGGATCATCAATATCTTCTAAGTCAGGCATGTTAGAATCATTAACAGCATCAGTATTTATCCAATTTGAAGTATCTAAAGGTTGAAAAGTACTTTCAAATGGATAAGCAGTACTTTGGGGGTAAAGTACTGGCTATTTCTTTTGCCTTATTCTTTTCTGCTTCATAAGCTCTTCTTTGTTCATCTTCATATGACTTAGCCATTGTTTCTTGAAAAAGCATCCTAGAAAGTTCATCTTGAATGGCTTGATCTTCTGCAGATACTGGGATTTGTGGTGGAACAGTACTTTGAGGATCAACAGTACTGTTAGGTTTAGCAGTACCTTGAGGCTCAGAAGTACTCTTCTTCTCATCATTGGCATTATTCTTTGGCTCATCTTCAGATATTAAATTAATATCATGAACAATGTACTGTGCTTCTTCTTTTGTTGGAGAAACTTGATTTTCTTCTCTTACAGGTACATAATTCATTGATGAAGACATTAAATCAAGATCAAACATCCAATCAGGATCTTTTCCTTTAGAATTTTCTTGTTCTTCCAGAAAATCAACATGAAGACATTCTTGAACCTTTTTGGTAGCCCTACTGTACACTCTGAATCCTTTGCTATTGGTACAATATCCCAATAAATATCCTTCATCTGACTTCCCATCAAATTTGCCCAAATTATCAGCAGTATTTAGGATGGTTAGGGGACATCCAAAAGGTTTCATAAACTTGATGCTTGGCTTCTTTCCCATGAGTAACTCATAAGGTGTCTTCATTTGAGGTTTAGTCACTGAAACTCTATTCAACACATAACAAGCAGCAGTTACAGCCTCAGCCCAAAATGGAACAGGTAATTGAGAGTCTGCAAGCATTGTCCTTGCTGCTTCTATAAGAGTTCTATTCTTTCTTTCTGCAACTCCATTTTGCTGAGGAGTTCTAGCAATACTGAACTTTCTTTTAATTCCTTTCTTGGCACAAAATTCATCCATAAGCTGATTCTTGAACTCAGTCCCATTATCACATCTAATGCCTCTAACCTTGAGTCTTAACTGATTTTCAAGTGCTATTATAAGGTCATGAATAGCATCAAAAGTTTCATCTTTAAAGCATAAGAAAAAGACCCAACTAAATCTGCTACAGTCATCTATTACAACCAAGCAGTACTTCTTCTTGTTCAGACTAACAACTGAAACAGGTCCAAACAGATCCATGTGTAGTAATTCCAAAGGCTCTATAATGGTTTTCTCATCAATCTTCTTACAAGAAGCCTTGTGCTGTTTACCCTTCTTACAAGCAAGACATGAGTGATCATTCTTGAATGTCTTAGAAGGTAAACCTCTAACTAAATTACCTCTGACCAGCTTATTGATGTTCTTAAAATTGACATGCCCCAATTTTCTGTGCCATTGATGTGCTTCTTCCATAGTTGCTCTTGCAATCAAGCATGTTGCTCTTTCAGCAGAGTTTACATTCTTTAAGTCTATGCTGTACACATCATTAGTTCTTGGTGCTCTCAGTAACACCAAGTTTCTATCTTCTAACTTGAAATCAGGAGAAAGTATAAGACATTCTGTGTCCAAGAATAACACAGGGTACTTCTTATCACAAATCTGAGAGACTGACAAAAGATTGAATTTGAGCTCCTTCACATATCTAACATCTTCAAAATCAATGTTTCCTGCCTTGATAGTTCCTTTGGCAGTAATTCTTCCTCCATCAGGATCATTCCCAAATGCAACTTTTCCTCCAAAATAAGCTTTAAAATCTGACCAGAGCTCCTTTTCTCCTGTCATACTGCCAGAGCAACCACTATCTACAATAAGATGATCTTTAAGCTCCTCTTCTGGGTTGCCCCGCATTCACATGAAAAAGGTTAGTTAATTTTAGGAACCCAAGCCATTACTGACTTGTGTTCCCCTTGTGGAGTGACATACTCAAAATTTTTGAGTATGTAATCACCACTGTCTTTGAAAGCATGATCAAGAATTAAGGTTTTTGTTTCCAAAACTGTTGGTTTTGCATGATCAATTTTCCCTTTTTCACCCTTAACCTCTGAAATTACTGGTTCTACCCCAGCAGTACTTTCTTTCTTAACCCATTTAGTTGTAACTTTAGGAGTTGGGTTCTGTGTTCTAGCATCTTTTCTTGTGTTGTAAGGCCTTCTAGGATTGTAGTGATTGTACCTCCTAGGTCTTATATTTGGGTGTTTGTTAGAGACATCTTGGTTAGGGGACTTTCTATCAGTACTTTGTGAAGGTACTGAGGATTTGGAGTATGACCTTTTCTGATGAGGGTACCTATAGTCTTTTGAGAAATTACTATGGTTAACTCTATTTGTATAATTCCAAACTGGTTTGTTGTCCCTTGGCTTATTCTCCCTATGACTTGGTTGTGCAGTTCTGGTCTTTGGATATTTACTTAGGTATTCTGAATGATAATCATAGTCTTTAATCAAATGATGAGGACTATAACAAACATAACTGACCTTTGGACCAATATTCCCAAATCCCCTTCCATAAGAGTTTCTAAAATTAGCAGTATTTTGAAAGAATTTTCTCTGAGGTACTGCTGAGTGATCAGCAGTACTTCGAAAAGTGTTTGAAGGTACTGCTTGTTTTGAAAACTTGGTCTCTTCAACCTTAGGTGCTTCAACAGACTTTTCTAAAGTTTCAGGGTTTGATTTACTTTTAAGCTTTTTCCTAAACTCTAGATTGTCTACACCATAACCTTCAACATCTTTTCTAGGTGGTTGAAAGCTACCTGGGGGGGGGGGGGGGGTGAGGAACTGCATTATATCCTTTTTCTTTCTTAAATTCAGGAGGTGTTGGACTAGGAGATTCCTCATCACTAGAAGTGTTTTCATCTAGACTTATGAACTCTTCATCACTAGTGAAGGTATCTACTGTAAGATTTAGTTCCTTGCCCTTAAATGGAATGCCTTCATTGCTATCATTGTCATAACCTAGGCCTGTCTTAATATTAGATGTTGTTGGGAATTATTCTATCAGTTACCACGGCTAGTGAAGATATTACAACTGCAGAAGATTGTACTTGCAGTGGAAACTCATTACCACTGCAAGAACAAATATTACCACTGCTTGCATGATAACTGTTAGAGAAACGCGCATAGATAAACATAGAAAAGATTTTGTGTATATCTTATTCTATTAGTATTATACTTATCTTGTACAAGAGGACTCCTTGTTGTATAAAAGGAGATCCTAGATCATAGTTACAATATATCTTTCTAATACGTTTTCTTAGAGCTTCAAGGTGTAACCCTAGTGATATCATAGATCACTCGTATTATTATCATTAATAATATTGGAGCTATTTGTTTTGTTACATACATTGTTCATACATATTGTTTCATTTACAATCAATCTTCTAAGTATCATTAAGTAGATTCCGCATACTTAGTGGTATCACTCAAAGTATCATTATTAACACAAGTTCAAGGTGTTCACGATCCAACAAGTGGTATCAGAGCAAGGCTTTGATATTTTGATTTAGAAGATCCTATGGCAGACTCAAAAGAAACAATGGAGACAGAAACAAGCCAATCAAACATTGCTGCAAAGCTTCCTAAGCTTAAGATTAATGACTTTGAGATGTGGAGGCTTATGATAGAACAATTCTTTATGGTTCAAGACTACACATTATGGGAGATCATAATGTGTGGAAATTCATTCAAACCTGGTACAACTGTAGAGCAGGTTGGTGACAAGACAGTAACAAAAGTTAACACTGGTCCTGTTACTAATGAAGAAAGAAGCCAACTAAAGAATGATTTGAAGGCTAGAGGTTTGTTATTGATGGCTCTACCCAGAGAACAAGTTCTGGCTTTTAGCAAATACAAGTCTGCAAAGACCCTTTTTGATGAGATCTGTGAAGTGTTTGGTGGTAATGACTCTACCAAGAAGACTCAAAAGACTTTACTGAAGCAGACTTATGAAAACTTTGGTTCAACAAGTAATGAATCTCTTGATAGCATATTCACAAGGCTACAAAAGATTGTTACTCAGCTCACTGCTTTTGGAATTGAGGTGGAAAAGGAAGACCTCAATCTTAAATTTCTAAGAAGCTTACCTTCTGAGTTTGATACCAATGTTGCTGTTTGGGAAGATAAGTCAGATCTTGAGACCATGAAGCTTAATGATGTGTACAATAACTTCAAAGTTATTGAACAAAGATTAAAGAAAGCTGGCAAGTTAAGATCAAGTTCTGCAAGTGTAGCACTCATATCATCATCAGGTAATGATAGTTCAGATGATGAAAGTGATAGTGATGATGACAGTGGTAACACGATTGTTTCCAATGGTAATGGAAATGTTTCCACTAGGAGCTCAAAGAAACAGGTTGCAGGACTAAGTGATGCTACTTTCTATGCCTTTATATCAAGCCATGTGGGTGGTTCAATTCTTAATCATGAGGATTTGGATCAAATTGATGAAGATGATATGGAGGAGATGGACATTAAATGGCAGGTGGCATTACTTAGCTTGAGATCAAAGAAGTTCTGGAAGAAGACAGGGAGAAAGATACATATAAGTGGTGATGAGACTGTAGGTTTTGATAAAAAGAAGGTGGAGTGCTATAACTGTCACAAGAAGGGGCACTTTGCAAGAGAATGCAGAAAACCAAGGAAATCTGACAACAAGTCAACTTGGTACAAGAAGGAAAAGAACAAAGAACCTACAACAGAAGAGCCAAAGGTGCTATTGGCTATTGATGGAGTGAGCTTTGATTGGAGCTTTATGACTCAGGATGGAGAAGATGATTCAGAATCTGCAATGCTAGCTACTGAGCATGCACTCATGGCTTTCTCTGACTCTGAGGTATATACTGATAATGCTTGTTCTAAAAACTGTAAGGCTGTAAAAGAGTTAGAGATCTCTAAAACAAAATATGATGAACTGATGCTAGATTTACATCATACTAATTATAATTTAGCAAATCATAAAAGAGGTCTAGGTGTTTTAGAAAAACAGATAGAGCATTATAGGGCTAATGAATCTAAGTTCAGTGATGATATTGCTGTTTTAAAAAGAGACTTAGATTTTTATGTTGAAGTAAATAATGCTCTTAGGGAAGAGATTGAAAAAGTTAAAAAGGCTAGTGAGAATATTCAGATAACTAAGCAAACACTAGACCATCAATCCAAGAGCATTGACAAAATTTGGGAAGCCCAAGTTGTGAACAAAGCTAAATCAGGTCTTGGATACAAATCTGTTCCACCACCTCTAAGAGGTGTTCCAGCACCTCCTGGCATTGACCTAGCTCACACAGGCTTAGAAGAGTTTCAGGATCCACCCATGACCTATGGACCAAAATTTGTTAAACCAGTTGAAACTGAAAAGGTTCAGGTTGAGGTTGAGACTTTTGATAGTGCTAGTGACTCATCTCTTAAAGATGAATGTTTAAATGTTGAGTCTAAAACTAGTGTTACTGAAGAGGTTAAAGTTGAGGAAAGAAAAAGTACTCCTGAAGAAGTCAAAGAGAAGCCTAGGACACAGTCAAATTACACTAGGCCTACTACTAGGTATGCTGAGATGTACAGGGATAGGTCTAAATCTCCTAGAGGGAACATGAGAAGTTGGAATCATGTTAAAACTAGGCAGTTTGGTAGTGATTTTGTGTTCAACAATAAGGCTTGTCATATATGTGGTAGCTTTGACCATTTAGCTAAAGACTGTACCTACCACATGGGAAGAAGGGAAGTATTTGTGAATAAAAGGGTGAATGGACATAATTCTAATAAAATGACTCACCCAAACCCCCTAAACAAGATGGTTCCCAGGTCTGTTATGCTTACCACTGGCATCAAACCAATTTCCACTGCTAGACCAGCAGTTACCACTGCCAGTAGTAAAAACAGATTTTATCCTAAGTCCTCTGTCACTTCTTTTGTTAAATCTTATCAAACAGGGAAAAAGACTTATTTTGAAAAGAATGATCACAAGAATCACATGTGGAGACCAAATTTTTCTATTCCAGCAGTTTCCACTGCTAGGCATGCAGTTACCACTGCAAGACCAAATGTTTCCACTGATGTCTATGTGAATAAGAAAAGGGTAAACTTGGGAAAAGCTGTTAAGGCCTCAGCTCGTTGGGAATGGAAACCAAAAGGAACAACAACCTCAGACAATCCCAATGGTGTATCAATGACCTTTGATAGATACAATTATATTGATACACGAGGCAGATCCAAGTCATTTGTGGCTTGGGTCCCCAAAAGGTACTAATTGTTTTATGTTGAGTGCAGGAACAGACAAAGACTACTTATGTTTATGAATGACTTGATAATACTTTCTGAGTTTTACAGTGACTCACTAATATGTTTGCAAGTTGTTTGGTATATGTCTGTTCTGCAAATGTTTATGAGATTGCAAGAAGTGTGTTAAAGTCACCAAGAGGTGTAGCCAAGGAATGTGGTCGAATAAGCTGAACTTAGTTTCTACTGCAAAGATAATAATGCTGAAGGTCTTACAATATTGATTAAATTAAGAAGATCTTTTCATCCATTCCAAGACACAAGTTACAGCTTACATTCAAAGTTCCAATTGAATTACAAAGATCATTCCTAATACATTTGGCTAATTGTGTACTACTAGCTTCTATCAATTATTACATAATACTTGAGGCTATGACAAGTACAATGAAGAAGCTGAAGATGAAAATGGAAAAAGAAGAGAAGGAAGACTGTGAAGGTGCTCAAGTAACAAAGTCAAGTTATTACTCAAGTACTTTGTTCCTTGGCAACATTCCTCAATCATTTACTTCTGCTTCTCCTTTCCCTTACATATGATCTGAGCCTTCTTGCTCTATCCATTATGTTCTTGATGCAGAAGACCAGGTTCTGGAGCAGGAAGATCCAACACCAAATTTGATGATGTCGGGAGAGATGAATCTCTTTTACTTGATCTTGGTTGGGATCTCTCTGGTGTGGAAGGTGGAAGAAAGGTTGGATCTTCATTCTCTTCTTCTGAAGATTCTTCATCAGAGGTCCAGATGAAAGGAGAGACAAGCTCTCTCTCAGCAGGATTTGGATCATGGCTTGATTCACCCTCTATGTGTGCATTCCATTGTTTTTCTTGCACATCCCATCGTTTCTCCTCTCTCTTATAGTCAGAATCTTCAAGTCCCCATGGATATGGTGGTACATCTTCTTCTGATGATGGAACAGAAAAGTGTTAATCAGAGGACTCAGGATTTGATGACATGGTTGTGGAAGAGAATTGGGTTGATTGGGATATTTGGGTTTGCAAGATTATTGGTGACTGAGATGTGGTGTTTGAAGGAGGTTAAATAAGCCAAGGTTAGGTGTTATGCTAATTAATGAAGGTTATTTACTTTCATCTGTTTTGGTTGGTTTGAGAAGTAACTGTGGTTTGACTTTTGAGAAGATATTTTTGTGTATAGTAACTTGGTTAAAAGTTACTTGGGTTAACTAATATTGGTTAAGTTCGGTCCTTAAGATGTTTAATGTGAATGGAGTTATAAGATGTGTATCTTAAGACACATAACAAATGGTTATTGATTCACCATGTCTAATCCACATAAGAATCAACTAGTCCTGAGCAAACGGCTACAGGTAAAGACACATCAAATCCGTTCATGGATGATAGTTTACCAAAAACTAGGTTATCAACTCACCATACATCCTTGTGATCAAGAGTTGGCTAGTCCATAGCAAACGGCTCATGGTAAAGACATATCAAATCCGTTGATAGCTGATAGTTTGCTAAAAACTATGATAAGAGCAGAAAATTTTACATGTTTTACTTATCATTGCTCTTTAAAAAAAAAAAAAAAAATCTGTTGATTTTTACCACTGCAGGTTCACAGTTACCACTGACAGTGTAAATTTTTTCCTTAATATGTGTAGATGCAGGACATGACATTATCATTCAGAGCTCTACCATTGCAACACTTCATGTGTCTGATTCTCAGGGATTGGATACAGGTTGTGAAATCCCTAGCCAAGTTTAAACATATGGGTGGTTCAGAAGTACTATCTAGTATCACTAGGTAAGAAACTGAATCTTTGTCTAATGATGCACCTCTCTCAGAAGGCAATACATCTGGAAGTGCTGAAGGCAGTATATTACAAACGGAATTGATGGAACTGTGTACCTCATTCTAATAACAGGTGGATATTCATTGATGGAAGTTCTTCTGAATTTTATGTGCTTGTGCTGATTTTGGTGGAGATTCTCCCAAACAGGGGAGGATAAGAATATGATGATCAGAATTCAGGGGAGGTTTGCTCTCAGTATGACAAAGTTAAGAGTTTATGCAGATAGTGAAAAGGTTAGAGCTTTGATTCAGAAGATTCAAGATCAATATGCAAGAGCTGATAAAGTGTTGAGAAAAACAAGATAAGTGTTTGGAAGAATTCCCATATTCTCAGGTTTATTGTATAGTGAAGAAACTTGTTGATTTACAAATAAATCATAAGTTTAGGGGAGGATTGTTGGGAATTATTCTATCAGTTACCACGGCTAGTGAAGATATTACAACTGCAGAAGATTGTACTTGCAGTGGAAACTCATTACCACTGCAAGAACAAATATTACCACTGCTTGCATGATAACTGTTAGAGAAACGCGCATAGATAAACATAGAAAAGATTTTGTGTATATCTTATTCTATTAGTATTATACTTATCTTGTACAAGAGGACTCCTTGTTGTATAAAAGGAGATCCTAGATCATAGTTAGAACATATCTTTCTAATACGTTTTCTTAGAGCTTCAAGGTGTAACCCTAGTGATATCATAGATCACTCGTATTATTATCATTAATAATATTGGAGCTATTTGTTTTGTTACATACATTGTTCATACATATTGTTTCATTTACAATCAATCTTCTAAGTATCATTAAGTAGATTCCGCATACTTAGTGGTATCACTCAAAGTATCATTATTAACACAAGTTCAAGGTGTTCACGATCCAATAGATGTTCTTTGCTTTTCAACAAATTGAACATGTGACACACCTGCCTCATTCCATACAGCAAGTTTTTCTTTCAACTTATCCCTTTCAGTAGTTACTTTCTCTAGTTCAGACACCTTACAACCTAGTTTCCATTCACTTAACTTAACTAGGTAATCCTGTTCTTTATCTGTTTCAAGCCATGCTACTTCATTGTTTTCATGTGTAATGATTTTGGCCTCCATTGACTCTAAAGTCAATTGATAACCAGTTATCTCAGCCCTAGCTTTTTGAAATTTATCTCTTTCAGCTACATATTCACTAAGTAAGTTTTGATACATATCATTACACTTAAAGCATACCTCAGATTTGGTGGATGAACTTGGTGAAGCAGCTACCATAGCAAGCTGAACAGGTGCTTCTTCAAATTCCATGCTCCAATCAAAGCTTCCTAGACCATCTCTTGACTCCAAAGCAGCATATCCAGGATCTTCATCAAATGTTGTGCTCCAGTCTTCCAATGCAACCATTGAATAGGTTACAGGTTCATCATCAAACTCATTGGACCAATCAATCTCTGACAGATTCTCTTGAGCAACCAAAGCTTTTGGTTTTGGTTCAGTGATTGGAATCTCTTTTCTCTCAGGCTTGGGTGGTTCAATCATCTTATTTGCTTGAAACTTTGCAAATTTGCATTCCCTTGCAAAGTGACCAGTCCTTAGACAGTTGAAACACTCAATCTTGGACTTATCAAATGTTATTCCCTGTTTAGCTCTGAAATTGATGCCTTTTCCTGTCTTGTTCACATACTTCTTGATCCTTGCAGTGAGCATGGCAACTTGCCATCTGATATCAATTTCTTCCAAAGCATCATCATCTATTTGCAATACATCTTCTTGATAGGTAACAGGTAGAGATGCTTGTTGAGAAAAGAATGAACATAGAACTTCATCTGAGGTGGGGGTAAGTGATTGTGATGAATTGGTGGTGACCATTGTTGTACATGGAACCTGTGTTTCAGTCACAGTACTTTGAATAGGATAAGCAGTACCTTTGTTAGAAGTACTGCTTCTCTTTTCAGAAGAGACAAAAGCTATGTTTTGGGGTTGCTGATGTGTGCTTGAACCTGTAGTACCATTCATCTCATGCTCATACACCTTCAGATTGTTGTAGAGATCATCAAAGTCCATAGTATCCAGCCCTGGTTGTCCTCTGATCATAGTAGCAACTACATGCCATGCTGATGGCAAACTTCTCAGGAACTTCAAGTTAGCATCTTCAACTGATGCCTCAGCATCATATAGTTCTAGCATACTCAGAAGATGTTGGAATCTTTCATAAGCAGAATCAAGACCTTCTCTTTCTCAAACAGTGAAAGTTTCAAATTGTTGCTTCAGCAAATTCCTATGCATCTTTTTGGAAGCATCATTACCTCCAAACTTCTTCTTTATTGCAGCCCATAGTTGTTTGGCATCTTTGGCATCATGAAACTTTAATAAGTGACCATCAGGAATAGCAGAAAGCAGTATGTTGAGAGCTTTGTCTTGATTTCTTTTGGTAGCAGCAGGTACATTAATTTTAGGTGGTGTTGGTTGTCCAGGTACCTCTACTGGTTCTTCAATTTGCATGTTACCATTGACAATCACATCCCACAGTGCATGGTCTGTGATGGCAATGTACTGCCTCATCTTCATGGCCCATAGGTTGTATTCTCCCTTCTTAACAATAGGGATTCTAACAGAAGTGATTGAGGGAGCAGGTGCAGCTTCAGTCGACATCTTGAAGGATTTGTAGTGAAATCGGTTTAAAGGTTTGTCTTCTTAATCAGAGTTTCCAACACAAGCTCTGATACCACTTGTTGGATCGATATGCTCTGACCAAACTACTTTGTAGCTTGTAAGGGTTTAACAATATTGAGTAAACTCAACACTATTAATATTGAAACACTGTTTAACCTTGTAAAGTATGCGGAATCTACTAACACAAAGCTTAAGAAGAACTTTTATATTAATCAAACTTTGAACCTGCTTTGTTACACAGATTCACTAACAATCCCTAACTATTATCAACTTTGATCGACTTCTAAAATTTATGAGAACTTCTCTAAAACTTGTTATCGACTAATACCTCTTAAGGCTCTTTATATAGATAACCTTAAGTCGGTTTACAACATATAATCCTTGAACGACAAGTCATTATCCCTAACTAATTCTAGAATATTCGTTTAATGTTACACATTAATCCTTATCTAATATTGCACATCAGTCCTTGTTTCCTTCGAAGTACTTTTAAATATTCTTCAATAACAGCAGTACTTTGACTTTTTCCTTCAGCAGTACTTTGACTTTATTCTTCATGCAGCAGTACTTTGACATCCAGAAGTACTTTGATATTTTATATCCCAACAACCACCTTCCAAAAACTCAACTTCATCCATTTCCACACCATTAGCTCCATCCAAAACCAACTCCACTAGGGCAAACTCATCCTCATCAACCACAATCAAGACAACATCTTCCTTACCACCTAGTCCTCCTCAATCCTTGGCACTAACATTCTCAACTCCACTCGAAATAATGTACAACACATCATCACCATCTTCCATTTCTCCATCACCACCATCACAACCTATCATGGGCCATCCAATTCAATACCCAATTCTATCACATACCCTTAGTTGTGCTTGTTGTCACCACAACCACAACCTCATTGCTCACCTAAGAGATGAAATGGCTTACATGTTTAACTACATTGAGCATCTCTTGACACCACCTCAAGGGCCCAACATACCACCTCATCCACCATCCAATAGCCCAAGCAACTAAACTTTTATGTTTAGCCTTCAACAATAAAAACCTTAGGAACCCTTTGGTGCACCTTGAAGCAAATCTTAGGACCTCCATGTCACTAAAGAATATTATGTGCTTTTTTATGTTGTTTTATTTTTCTTGTTAACTAGTCTAGCTCTTGTAATCATACTTCAAGTATGATATTCTCATTATTAATGAAGGAATGGGCTTATCTTTTGTTTGTGGTTGGATTATTATTTTTACTTTTGGTTGGATATTTGTCTTGAATGCTACATGTTAAATAATGTATTTGTGTCATCTAACCTTGTTTTGTAGCATCAACCATTGCTCGATTCCTTGGTATGCTCCAAATGAGGGGGGGTATACATCAAGGGGGAGCCTTCGTAGTCTTTTTGCTTCGACAAAAAGGGGGAGAAGTGGGATATAAACTCATACTAAATACTTGTCAAAACTAGTTTTTCACATAAAATGAGTTTATGTTTTGTCATCATAAAAAAGGGGGAGATTGTTGATGCAAATAATATCTAAAAACGTTATTCTCGTCTTTCGATATCTCTATGTTTTGATGATAACAAAATGTGAAAACATCTTACGTATAAATTAACGTAAATAAGTTTTTAGTCGAAATGTCCGATTTCTAAGTCAATCACTCTAGGTATGAACATAAAAATTTACAACTTGACAAATGATCAAAGAAGTGAATTTGTGTTTTGAACTTCACATTTTTAGCTTGACAAAACTTTCTTTTCAAAAATACATTTTACAAATTATTTTTGAATTATAAAGAAATGTTTTATTTAAAATATCATTTCAAAAATATTCCTAACAGCTATATTTTACCCAAACCAGCTCCAAACTCCCCCAAATAAACTTTCACCACTAAAGAAAAAAATTGGAGCGTTTTTATCTAGCACGGTACCACTAAATTTAGTGGTATCGTGTGACAATTAGTGATGCCGTCCCTCTAAAATGGTCAAATTTTCAGATTCTATAAATACCACTTCATTTCCTAGATTTTGGCTATCCTTTCATACACATAACTTTCTGGTTTCCATCCTCCTTTTACTCCTACACTTCTTAGATCATTAGTTAGTTTTCTTTTGTTTAAAGAGTGATTCTTCCAACCAACCAAGAATCGTCTATATACCTTTACTAGTCAAGAGAAGAACACAAAGTATCAAGAAGATACAAGGTGTTGGTGTCATAGAGTAGTGCACTTGCATTACAAGTTTTTCTACTTGATTGTATCTTGATATACATCAAGTGTATTAGTGTTTCTTAGTCATTGTGTTGATCATTGTGATCTTGTTGAGATCTTAGGGATCTCTTGAGTGTTAAGTGATATAGTATTGATCAAGTAGATCAAGAGTAGATTGTGAGGATTGTGTAGATCTTGGGAGGATTGTGTAGATTGTGTGAGGATCGTGTTGATCGTGTAGATTGGTTGAGGATCGTGTTGATCGTGTAGATTGTGTGAGGATCATGTTGATCGTGTGAAAAGTTAGGATCGTGTGGATCGTGGTAGATTGGTACAAGCTAAGATTAGTAGTCGACATCTAGCTTAGTGTCAGAAAATAACGTAAGCGACGTTGTACAGTTTTCTCCACCTGAAGGGAGTCTTGTTGATATAGTGCTAGAACTCTTGAGTCGGATACTTGGGGAGTGGAGTAGGGCGAAGAAGAGCTTCGTGACCGAACCACTATAAATCTCGTTGTCTTGATTTGATCTTTCTATCTCTTCTCTTTACTTACTTATTACATATTTGTGTTAGTATAGTGTTGTGTTAATATTGGTGTCAATTGATTTCATCTACAATTGAATCTAAGTTTTTCAAAGAGAAATTTTATAACTAAAGAAAACAAGGCGGTAAACTATTCAACCCCCTTCTAGTTTCCCACAACCTGCAATCTTTTGCAAACTCTCACAACCTAAATCACATGATATCATACCATCCATATAAAACTTACTCATTTCAAATTCTTACCACCTTTGGCTCTTTATAGTCATCACCATGCAAGTATTATCTTACAACACCACACTTCATCTTCAATCTCCAAAATCTCTTGAACATGTCTTCCAAAAAAGCTTCCATCACTCACATCTCAAAGAAACCTAGGATCACAATCAAACCTCCACATGAAACCATCTTCATTGAGCTCACAAAAGATGATTATGAAATTGGAGCATCAACACCACCTTCCTAAAGCACTCCTAGCTCCCCATCTCCACCAAATGGTCCATCAAAGGCACCATCAACTAGAGATACTTCATCCTCATCCTCTTCCTTTGGAACCAGGCCATCATCATCTCCGTTTAGTCCTAAATAACCTATGGATATCACACTAAACCTTTCACCGATAACTCCCTTGGACTATGCCATGCTGATGTGTGCTTTTTCACACATCCTTTTTAGGCTTAAATCAGACCAAATACACCAAATACTAACCAAATATGCCAAGAGAATGTATGTTTTTGTATTTGTGTATGTGCAGGTATGGATATGTGAAAAATGAACAAAAACGATGCAAAACCGACAAAAACGAGCACGAGATTGGAAAAAGGTCAAAAGCAGGAGCCGGGGAAGCCTAATGATCAAAGAAAGCTCAAAACATCAATGGAAGTCCTCAGAGATTCACAAAGTTGCAATAATAGTCCCTGGTCAAAGTTTGGTGAAATTGGGAACTTCGGTCCCTGTACTTTCAAATATTGACAAGAATGGTCCCTTGAAGAAAGATTTAAAGAAAAGACAAAATATACCCTCCAAGAATTTAGAAAAGTCAACAAATACCCTTGGAAATTATTTTGGAGAAAAGACAGTTTTGGATTGGACCTTGTCATTCTTATTAATACTACTCCTACTATCACTAACCGGATCCAAAACAATCATAGTCCAAAAACCACAAGCCCAAAACATTTTAACCCCATCAGCCCACTCACCTTTACCCGATCCACACCCTTATACCCACGGTCAACTTGACCCGGTCAACAAAAAAATAATAAAAACCCCAATCCCAAATTCATTTTACCCGCGCCCTAAATTACCCCAACCCAGATAATGAGGAACCCTAGTTACTATTCACTTGAGTAAAAGTTCAATTCACCACAATTAAGGGTGTTTTAGTACAATTACATGGGTTTCTAAAAGCCTGACACCTGCCACGCTGGCTATCCGTGTGTGAATCAGTGCACATAATTAGGGGAATGATTGATCTGATGGCTAATATTGATTGGAGCGTGTTGGGAATTAATCTAAGGGTGATAAGCATGACAAAAGAAGCACACATGAGTTGAGGATCGATGACATGGACATCTAGAGTCTTCCTCACATACGACTTATATATACCTCCTCCTCACCATCATTGAGGCTGTTAGATTTTTAGGGTAGATTAGGTTAGGAGTAGAATAATTTAGCTTAGTTTATTGATGTAATTCTGTTTTTTTAAATTGTAATCTCATTTCAGTTTTTAATAAAATTCAACTTTTCATTAAATTTCCTTTCAATTTAATTTTCATCTCTTAGTTACCTTTAATTTTGTTTACAATTTGAATTTAAACATTCATTTTAGTTTAAACGTAAGTTTTGTGGTAAAATTTATGTGTTGATACTGTGTTTGATGGTTCAAGTACTTGGTCAATGAAAGTCAGATGATGGTTCATGGTGATGATTCAGGATTTACTGGTGTTATTTTCATGTTTCCTGGTA
Organism: Artemisia argyi; assembly: GCA_030686995.1. NCBI lineage: Eukaryota > Viridiplantae > Streptophyta > Magnoliopsida > Asterales > Asteraceae > Artemisia > Artemisia argyi. The sequence goes on along the minus strand of JARVZY010001975.1, from coordinate 327,705 downwards.
TTGGATTAGCCTATTAAAGATAGGCTATTGTCAAATGATTCCCCGGTTCAGCTGGGGAATTTGATGTAAGTCTCTCTTTTAATTTTCAAAACCTGCATTAGTAGTTTATCTGAATTGCTTTATTTTTCCTACTTACTTGTTGGTTTATACTGCTTAGTTGATAATACTTGTTTAGTGATTTAGCTTATCGTGTCTTATGATTTCATTTTTACGTGTTTTTACTCTAGCATAATCTGTCATTTCTGGTTTCTGTTGTTCTCTTTTTGTTATCTATACTTAGTTAGATTTTATTGAGTTCATTTTATCTGTTTTGAGCCTTAAATCAGTGGGGTATAGTTACGAAATCAGTAGTAGTAGTAAACTTAGTTATACAGGTGTGTTTGGATCATCTAGCTTCTGTGTGCTCTAGTTGTTTTGTGAATGTTCTTTATGCACCAGTAGCTCAACCTAGGCTAATATAAGTTAAATCCATCATATAAAACAGTAGGATAAAACAAAAAGTAAAAATTATATAGTAGGATCATTTATGTGTTCATGTCGGAATTATAGATGCTGCACTCTTTAACATAGCACCATAATAGTGAGAATTAGCTAAATTAGGTTATAAACTAGTCTAATACTACATTTAGAATCAAATAGGACCAGTGGAAACTCATATTAGTCAAACCTTGAGTGCAATTGAAAAAGTCAGCCCTGCAGTCAAAACAAGCCATACAGATATGATCTAAGGTTCAATCAGGGTTCAATTAGAGTCTAGGAATTAGAGCTTTTAGGTTTTATTAGTTCTTTGCAGATCTAGCTTCATTTTGCCCCCCTTAGGTTCTACTCAGCAGCTTATTTGGTGCCTTGAATATAAGCTGTAAAGTGAGGTGTTGAGCTTAGAATCTGTCTTCAAGATAAGGCCTGCGTTTGTGTTTTAGTACTCAAAACCTGAGGTTTGTTGCTTATATTAGTTCATTTATGCCTCTAGTAGCTTCTAGTAGCTTATTTCTCTGAATTTGAACCAATTGCTTCATCTGTTTGTGTATTGCTTTTTCACTAAGAGCTTATTCCAACTTATTGTGTCCATACCTGTGTTTCTGTGATCATTTACTTTCATAACTGTTCCATTAAGCTTAAGTGAGTCTAAAATCATTTGGACAAAACTTGGTCAACTCTGGTCAAAGTTTGCTTATTAATAAGCAATTCCAAATAAGCAGCTTTAAGCTAATCAGCAGTTGATTTTGTAATTAAGAATTCCATTCATCTTTCACACGGACTACGACCTCGGGTTATCCGTAATTTACGCGGATCACTTCGATATACTACTATATATTATATAAGTTGATTTTGACTCAATCAATTTTTGGCGCCGCTGCCGGGGAAGGTTGAAGTGAATTTTTCGTTTTCGTTTTTCGAAATTGTGTTTTGAAAACCTTCCTTGTATATATTTTCTATAAAAACCAAACCAAAATCGAAAAATCAAAAACACTTTTCCTAAAGTGTTTTAAAAAATACCAAAAAAAATAATAAAGTTACAGCCTCGACTCTCCCGTTGAAGGGTGGGCGTTGTAAACCAAATAAGCTTAACAACATAAAATCGCATGAAATTAGTTGCTAATCGGATTACTTTGGATTCTACGACCGAATAAGCGGAAAACACGGAAGCTTTGACATTAAATTGCAAGCTGAAGAGAGATCCATTCTTCTCTCCCATTCCGTCGCGAGTAGATTTGAAGGAAACGGTTTACGATTAACGTAACGTTTGAAAAACAAAAGAAAATAAAAGTTTTAAGTTTTTGAATTTTGTTTTCTAAAAATAAAAATACAAAAAGATTTTCCTTTTCCATTTTGATTTTCCTTTTATTTGATTTTATGATAATTAAAAACCAAAAATAATCTTCTTATCCTCTTATTACTTGATTCTTCTTCTTTAACCCTCTATAACGATAATTCTTATGGATCCGATTTATTTTAAGTGTGGAGAACCATTCTTCGAAGGTTCATGTGTTTGGTGTACGTGCGAACAATGTGGTAATGATATTCACGATGGAGTTTGTTTGTTTTGTAATTCTCCCGAGTATGTTCAAAACGCAATCCTTCAAAACGTTCTCGATTACTATACAACACCACCGCTGTCTCCGTTCACTTGCTTTAATTATGGAAATCCATCCGACGAGGGATTACCGTGTGGGCAATATTTTTGTAATCAATGTGGATACACCAATTGTATATGTTACGCCCCGAGTGCTGAAATGTCTTATGCTTGTGATACTAGTTTTGATAATTATCCTCAAAATGATTTCAATCATCCTTTTCAAAACTTTTATGAGCAAGAACCGTATTTCAATGATAATTCGTTCCAAAATCCATCAAATTTTGAAAAATGTGGGGGATCGTCTGAAATTTTTTATTGTGAGCCGAATTCATGTTACGATTCTCATGGTTTTAACCAACCCCACAAACTTCCGATTTTACTAATAATATTTGTGAAATTAAATCCATGATCGAGAAGTTAAAAGAGTTGGTGGCTAATCTTTATACTCATACTCCCGAGCCTCGTTAGAAGTCTATTGCAGAATTACTTGCTGAAAAGAGAGCGTCTAATCCTTACAAAAATTTTGTTTACTATGATTCCGACGACGATGATGAGAAAATTACGTTCGTTCTTAATCCTCACAATACTTCCGATGCTTCTCCCGTAGAACCCGAGGACTCTCTAAAAATGGGGGACAAGCATCTAAACACTATTCCGGCAACGGAATCGGACGAATTTAATAATTCTAGTGTTGAGAACCTTGTCCCAATCCCAAGTGATTCCGGGGAAATTTCTAACGGTGATTCTGAAATTGTTTCTGATTCTTCCTATCCTTATTTCACACCGGTTGAGAGGAGTGATGTCTTTTTAGACGAAATCGAGGCTTGTCTTGCTAACAATGAATCTAATTCGACGATGGTTGATGATACTAATTTTGATCCTGAGGGAGATATCCGTTTGATTGAAGAATTATTGAATGAAGAACCGTTATCTTCCCTCCTTCCGAAGAGCGATGAAGTAATTGATAATCCGAATGATCGTGTTGAGATGTTTTCCGATTCTGACGATGATGATACTTTATCTTGTGGAGACATCGACTACGTGGATGAAATACCTTTTGAGCTCGTCGGTTTAGAAGAAGAGATTAATGTTGAAAACGAAGTTGAATTCGATCATTTTAAAGATATTGATGACCTTGTTCCAAGGGTTTCCGAAACATTCAATATTACTTTCACAAATCCGTTATTTGATTTCGATTTGGAATTGACTCTTGATAATCCAATCTTCAATATTCCTTGTGATGAGTCCGAAATGGAACCCGAGGTTCAGGATTCACATAATTTGATTGATTCTCTTCACGAGGAGTTCTCCGATGAACTTTCTCATATCATTTCTTCTCCGGGTATAGAGAATGACGAAAATGACCTTCGAAGAAGTGTGCTTACTAAAGAATTACATAATGATGATTTACCTTCCGATGTCGTTTCATCTATCTTTGATTTACCGTCTTCTCGTCCACCCGCGAAACCACCAAACGAAGATTTTGAGCTCGATGTAAATGAATTTATTGTTGGAGTGGTGGACGAGACTTATGATCATGATGATCCCGTGCTTGATATTTTACCCATCCAATCCACCCATGATTTAGATGATGTTTATGCTTTTGTCATTCGAGTGTTTAAACCATTCTTTACTTATCCCATCATTTCTTCACCTTTCCACTCCACCGGGAGTGAGGATACCGTCTTTGACCCCGGCATATCTGTCTTTTATGCCGCGTGTCCGTTCCATCTGCTCTCCCCAAGGACGAATTAATTCGGGGATCGAGTCAAGCTCATGTGACTCGGTAAACAAAAACAAGCGCTTCGTGGGAGGCACCCATGCTTATCCATTTTCATTTTCTTTCTATTTTCTTAAGTAACGTGACGTGAGGGGGGGCGACCCTTTCCAAAACTCGTGTTTTCGTGGTTGTTTCTGAATGTTCAGGAATTTCCCCGAAGTTTGAGGACTCTCGTGCTCGTGTTTTGTCGTTCTCTCCACTCGAGTCTCATTCTTCGCTGCTCTTTTGGAAATTCGCCATATCCAAAATCTTATCGACTAACGTTTATCTCTTGGCATACTTAATAAACGGCCTTAGATATTACGTAAGACTAACCGTACCCTTAAAACATTGAGGACAATGTTTCACTTTAGTCTGGGGGGGGGGGGGTGAATCTCCGATTCGATTTGACCTGACACCTTCGTCTGAGCTGTTAACTTACGCAACTCCGTTTTCCACCAAAAATTTTAAATTTTTGTCACCACTTTATTATAAATGAAAATATATATATATATATATATATATATATATATATATATATATATATATATATATATATATATATATATATATATATATATATATATATATATATATATGAATGATATATGATATGAATAATAAGATTTGACACCTTGTTTTGACTTTCCTCCCAGCGAGAGCAGAAATAAATGTTTCGACTTGACCGGGCGTGTTGAGCCCTAGCTCGTCTCCCTTAACCAATATAATCAAAAGATTATGGCTAAGCATCCGCGGATCTCATTACTTGGGATTTTAAATTTGTGGAGATCGAGGAATGATAGAGTTTATTTAGAAGTTTCGTGCTAAACATGGAGTAGTTGGATCTCTTTAGAGCCCACGAAAGGTACTTGTGGCCTCCTTGTTCCCACAAGCTTGCACACTAACAATAAGAGATCTCTAGGATTAATTAGGTGTATGGGATTTGGGCAAAACTTAGTTTTTTCTCGTTCCCAACAAAATCTCTGCATATGGGGGTTTGGTACACATAGGGGTACTGCCAGTGTTACGGTGAAATAGACTATTGCATCTTGCCGGTTCACAGCCGATGTTGTGATCTTAGTAAAGGCCGTAGGACTTGGGGTTTGGCATATGATTATGAATATCAATAATAATAGTCCAAAGCCAAATAAAAAGGCAGAGGAATCCAAAGCTATAAAAAGCAGCGGATATAAATCCAAGGTCATAATAAAGTTCTTACATCTTGGTGGCTCCTAAACCATTGTTGTAATTGAAATAAAGGACTAAGGACCAAGTATTATTAAAGTGCTTATAATTATGCAAAAATGCCAAGCTTTGACTCCGGGGGTTTCCTTAATAAAAAGCTTCCGTTTCGGGTATCAAACATGGTATGTCTCGGTCATAAATAAAAAGGGGGACCTCCACAAATCGTGTTAAATCAGAGACCTTCATGTGGACCCGATTTCTGTATGCAAGAGTTTTCGAGGGAAAGTTTGGAAACTACTTAGCGTTCAAATTTTGTGCTCTTATCGGACTAACAAATATCAAAACGAGAAAATATGAAGCAATTCATTTCTCACAAATTAAAATCTTGAGATACAAAACTTAGGACCTGGGAATAAGAGGTAATGACACAATTAACTTTTGTGGGTAGTGTTAGCACCTAACTTGTGGATAAACAATGATCTCGATTTTACGCTTAGTTTGGGAGCTTGTGAAAAATCAAGGATGACGATTTTTATCCGTATGGTCTCTTCTTTGTGAGAAGTGTTTCTACTCGTAGACCTTGAAAGTTATCAACAGATAAGAATTGATAATGAAAGACAAATCAAACCGTCACATATATAAAAATGAAAAATACTAAAATAGTAGTTGTAGTTATTATTCATGAAAATCGGAAAACGGGGCGTTTTTGAGAATAATGATTTTGATATCTCTTTTGAACATCATTGCTACTTTACAACGTCAGTAAAGAGAGGTTTTGAAATTACTTATCTCTTAAGCGTGAGGTGATGACATTGCGTGAGGACACGGCAATACCTTAGTCTTGGGGATTTTGATGTGTGCTTTTTCACACATCCTTTTTAGGCTTAAATCAGACCAAATACACCAAATACTAACCAAATATGCCAAGACAATGTATGTTTTTGTATTTATGTATGTGCAGGTATGGATATGTGAAAAATGAACAAAAACGATGCAAAATCGACAAAAACGAGCACGAGATTGGAAAAAGGTCAAAAGCAGGAGTCGGGGAAGCCTAATGATCAAAGAAAGCTCAAAACATCAATGGAAGTCCTCAGAGATTCACAAAGTTGCAATAATAGTCCCTGGTCAAAGTTTGGTGAAATTGGGAACTTCGGTCCCTGTACTTTCAAATATTGACAAGAATGGTCCCTTGAAGAAAGATTTAAAGAAAAGAAAAAATATACCCTCCAAGAATTTAGAAAAGTCAACAAATACCCTTGGAAATTATTTTGGAGAAAAGACAGTTTTGGTCCCTAAAAAATTCAGTTTTACATAATTGGTCCTTGTCATTCTTATTAATACTACTCCTACTATCACTAACCGGATCCAAAACAATCATAGTCCAAAAACCACAAGCCCAAAACATTTTAACCCCATCAGCCTAATCACCTTTACCCGATCCACACCCTTATACCCACGGTCAACTTGACCAGGTCAACAAAAAAATAATAAAAACCCCAATCCCAAATTCATTTTACCCGCGCCCTAAATTACCCCAACCCAGATAATGAGGAACCCTAGTTACTATTCACTTGAGTAAAAGTTCAATTCACCACAATTAAAGGTTTTTTAGTGCAATTACATGGGTTTCTAGAAGCCTGACACCTGCCACGCTGGCTATCCTTGTGTGAATCAATGCACATGATTAGGGGAATGATTGATCTGATGGCTAATATTGATTGGATCATGTTGGGAATTAATCCAAGGGTGATAAGCATGACAAAAGAAGCACACATGAGTTGAGGATCGATGACATGGACATCTAGAGTCTTCCTCACATGCGGCTTATATATACCTCCTCCTCACCATCATTGAGGCTGTTAGATTTTTAGGGGTAGATTAGGTTAGGAGTAGAATAATTTAGCTTAGTTTATTGATGTAATTCTGTTTTTTTAAATTGTAATCTCATTTCAGTTTTTAATAAAATTCAACTTTTCATTAAATTTCCTTTCAATTTAATTTTCATCTCTTAGTTACCTTTAATTCTGTTTACAGTTTGAATTTAAACATTCATTTTAGTTTAAACATAAGTTTTGTGGTAAAATTTATGTGTTGATACTGTGTTTGATGGTTCAAGTACTTGGTCAATGAAAGTCAGATGATGGTTCATGGTGATGATTCAGGATTTACCGGTGTTATTTTCATGTTTCCTGGTATTGGATTAGCCTATTAAAGATAGGCTATTGTCAAATGATTCCCCTGTTCAGCTGGGGAAATTGTTGTAAGTCTCTCTTTTAATTTTCAAAACCTGCATTAGTAGTTTATCTGAATTGCTTTATTTTTCCTGCTTACTTGTTGGTTTATACTGCTTAGTTGATAATACTTGTTTAGTGATTTAGCTTAGCGTGTCTTATGATTTGATTTTTACGTGTTTTTACTCTAGCATAATCTGTCATTTCTGGTTTCTGTTGTTCTCTTTTTGTTATCTCCACTTAGTTAGATTTTATTGAGTTCATTTTATCTGTTTTGAGCCTTAAATCAGTGGGGTATAGTTACGAAATCAGTAGTAGTAGTAAACTTAGTTATACAGGTGTGTTTGGATCAGCTTGCTTCTGTGTGCTCTAGTTGTTTTGTGAATGTTCTTTATGCACCAGTAGCTCAACCTAGGCTAATATAAGTTAATTCCATCATATAAAACAGTAGGATAAAACAAAAAGTAAAAATTAGATAGTAGGATCATTTCTGTGTTCATGTAGGAATTATAGATGCTGCACTCTTTAACATAGCACCATAATAGTGAGAATTAGCTAAATTAGGATATAAACTAGTCTAATACTACATTTAGAATGAAAAAGGACCAGTGGAAACTCATATTAGTCAAACCTTGAGTGCAATTGAAAAAGTCAGCGCTGCAGTCAAAACAGGCCATACAGATCTGATCTAAGGTTCAATCAGGGTTCAATTAAAGTCTAGGAATTAGAGCTTTTAGGTTTTATTAGTTCTTTGCAGATCTAGCTTCATTTTACCCCCCCCCCCCCCTTAGGTTCTACTCAACAGCTTATTTGGTGCCTTGAATATAATCTGTAAAGTGAGGTGTTGAGCTTAGAATCAGTCTTCAAGATAAGGCCTGCGTTTGTGTTTTAGAAACTCAAAACCTGAGATTTGTTGCTTATATTAGTTCATTTATGCCTCTAGTAGCTTCTAGTAGCTTATTTCTCTAAATTTGAACCAATTGCTTCATCTATTTGTGTATTGCTTTTTCACTAAGAGCTTATTCCAACTTATTGTGTCCATACCTGTGTTTCTGTGATCATTTGCTTTCATAACTGTTCCATTAAGCTTAAGTGAGTCTAAAATCATTTGGACAAAACTTGGTCAACTCTGGTCAAAGTTTGCTTATTAATAAGCAATTCCAAATAAGCAGTTTTAAGCTAATCAGCAGTTTCCTGGCTTATTTTACTTTCAAAATTTTTTCTCAAGCTTATTTTAATATTTTAGATTTTCTATAATTTTTTCAAATTTTTCTGAGTCCATTTACTATTTTTCTTATTTTATTTTCATTTTTAATCAAATTTTAATACTTTTTAGTTACTAAAAATTCCAAAAAAATCAGAAAAAGCCTAGAAAAATCCAAAAATATTTTAGAAATTTATTTTCATTTATTTTAGAATTTTAGAAATTTATTTGCATTTTTCCCATTTATTTTGAATTTTTAATTAGATTTAATAGTTTTTAATTTTCAAAAATTACACAAAAAGCCAAAAAAAATTAGTTTTTAGTTTTAAAATTACTTTTTAGTTATTTTATAATTTTCAAAATTTATTTTTCATTTTTCTTACCTTATTTGCATTTTCTTTTAATTTTTAATTAATATAATTAGTTTTTAATTCATAAAAAATCAATAAAAAGTCAAAAAAATATTTTTCTTTTTCTTAAAATTTTCTTTTATCATTTCAACTTTTGAAAATTATTTCCAAGTCCGTAGGAGTAGTGTAGCTTAAAAAGTCGCGTTTTATTTCGTACGGTTACGTTTATTTTACGTTTTAGCTTACGTTTTCGATTTTGCGTTACGTTTTTAGTTTATTTACTTGATTTACGTGCTTAGTTGGTTATTTGTGTTTCATTTTCATATTCATTAGCATAATCTCATCAAAATCATTTTTACCACTTTCACGACATGTTTCACTAATCGGGAATTAAGAATTCCATTCATCCTTCACACGGACTACGACCTCGGGTTATCCGTATTTTACGCGGATCACCTCGATATACTACTATATATTATATAAGTTGATTTTGACTCAATCACATGCCTACACCATCATCACCTTCACTTACACCACCTCCACTATCTCCAATCATGGGCCACCCCATCCAACTTCATCCGGTTGATTTACATAGTGAAAGTTGCCTATGTTGTCTTCACAACCGTAACCTCATCTTCTCTCTTTGGGATGAACTCCATTTCATGTTCTCCTATGTTGAGCAACTTTTGACACCCAATCCTGGCCACTCATACCACCCGCACCAACTCGTAGCTCAACCATCTAAGCATTTGCATGCTTAGTTTTTAAGAATAAATTATTAGGTCCCCTTTATGGAAGAAGCAAATAGGGGTGAGCAGAAAAATCAAAAAATCCGAATAAACCGAAAACCGAAACTGAACCGAACCAAATTAATAACCGATAATTCGATTCTCGGTTTGGATATGGTTTTGGTAATCAAAACCGAAAACCTAATTTGGTTCTTGGTTTGGATATGGTTTTGGTAATAAAATGTTATATATAAAAAGATCCATATATAAATAACAATAAACTTTCATCCTAATATTTAAAAAAATACTTGTTATGTTTGAAATAGCTTTTTTGGCTAAATAAATTTGTATATTTTCTTTTTTTATATATAAATAAAGTGTGTAATTCGGATTAAACCGAAAACCGAACTAGAATTCAACCAAACCGAACCGAAAACGAATTTGAAATCGGTTTGGTTTGGTTCACTGTTTGACCCTAAAAAAAACTTTTAACAGAAATAACCGAACCGAATTAACCGAATAACCCGATAACCGAACCGAATAACACCCCTAGAAGCAAATCTTTGGACCTCTCAAGTCACTAAATATTATCATGTGCTTCTTGCAGTTTCTTTTTATGTTTATGTTTGTAATCATACTATAAGTATGATGTTTATGTTTAATGAATGAATAAACTTATGCTTTCATCTTATGGTTGGCTAGTAGTTCTTTTTTGGTTGGTTCTTTTGTTTTTATTTGGCTATTTGTTGTTAAGCCATATTTTTGTGTCATTGTTGGATATTTGCTACTAGTTTAAGATATTATATTTGTCATCTAACTTGTTTTTTAAGGAAAAACCCATTGCTTTGATTCCTTGGTGCCCTTCAAACGAGGCGGAGTATACATTAAGGGGAGCCTTAGCGTAGTCGACCTCGCCTCAACATTCTTTGTGCTTCGACAAAAAGGGAGAAAAATGGGATAAATTCAATTTAAAAACTTGTTAAAATTAATTTTTACATAAAATGTGTTTATATTTTGTCATCATCAAAAAGGAAGAAATTGTTAATACAAATAATGTCTAAAAACGTTCTTTCTATTTTTCAACATCTCTGAGTTTTGATAATACAAAATGTAAAAACGTCTTACGCCAAAATTAACATAAACAAGTTTTTAATCGTAATATTTCATTTCGACGTAAATCACTCAAGGTATGAACAAATAAATTTAAAATTTGACAAATGATCAAAAGATTATATTTTTGTTCAAAGACTCCACATTTTTAATATGACAAAATATTTTTTAAAAAATACATTTTACAAATTATTTTTGAATTCAAAAGAAATGTTTTATTTGAAATATTAAGTTTAAAAATTGTAGCAGCTATTTCCCCCTAAAAATAGCTCCAAACATTCTCAAATAAACCTTCACCACTAAAAACAAAAGGATAAGCGTTTTTGCCTGGGATGGTACCACTAAAGCGGACGGTACCATTAAATTTAACGGTACCATATGGCATTTAATGGTACCGTCGCCTGTAACGGCTAGTTTTTCTTTACATATAAATACTGGACCATTTTACAGTTCTAAGGCACTAATTTTTAAAAAAAAATTTCTGAGTTAAATCCATCTCTTTCAATCTTGACTCTTTGATCATTTAGTTAGTTTGTTTCTTTTAAAAGCGATCTAATCATCCAACCAAGTGATCACCTTCATTTCTCTACTAGTGCAAGAGAAGAATACACCATATCAAGAAGATACAAAGTGTTATAGTATTAGTTTAGTGCACTCGTAACATTTGTTACACACTTGTTGTATATTGTTATACATCAAGTTATTTGTCACTGTATTTAGTTAGATTGTGTGGATCATTGTGATCGTTTAGAGATTGGGTAGATCTTGTGTTGATAGTGTTTAGATCGGATAGATCAAGTGTAGATCGAGAGGATCTTGTGAAGATCGGGTAGATCTCTTTAGTTGTGTGATTTGTGAAAGGATCGGGTAGATTGTGAGTGAGAGTGGTACTAGCTAGATTAGTACTCGAAATTTAACTTAGTGTCGGAAATTGTGATAAGCGACATTGTATGGTTTTCTCCGCTTGAAGGGAGTTTGTTGATATAGTGCGTAAAACTCTCGAGTTGGATACTTGAAAAATGGAGTAGGGCAAATAGGAGCTTCGTTACCAAACCACTATAAATCTCGGTGTCTTGGTTTGATCTTTCCATCTCACACTTTTTTTTATGTTTATTAGTTAGCTTACTCTAGTATTATTGTTATTGTGTTCCTCAATGCAATTGATTGATTTTACGGAAACTCAAATCAAAGTTTTTCAAAAATAGTAATTATAACAATTTAAAAACTGTAAAACTATTCAACTCGATAATACATTTTTCACAAGACACATTATTGCACATAATCGTGTAGGTTGCTTTTGATGATAAACTTTGGTTGACCATTAGCTCTTAACTCATACAGTAACACTTAACCTCCAGCTTTTAACCATTAAACTTTTATACAATTCAACAAACAATTTTGCTATAAGGATAAAGAACCCTAAAAAAAGAAAAAAAAAATGTCACAATTAGTTGCGGTCAGAATACTTTCATAAACTGTATGCAACTTTAAGTTAATTCAAGGATTAAGGTTGCAATATATATTGGTTTGGTATATGATCCATACGTCAAATGTAGCTTTGAGATGTAATGAAGCGACAACTCTAAACCGAGCGTGATGGGCAAGACACCATTAGAAAAGGTTTCTATATACCTTGTAGCGGTAGCAAGTTGCTAGAGAAGAGTAACCAACTTCAAATAAACTACATCCAGTGTTAATTATTAAAGAAAATAATTACATCAAGTGTTGAAGACATTAATATTTGTGAAGGGCAAAAGTAAAGAGCCAAGGAAAGTATAGTGACCAGTTAAGTAAACTGCTTTGATTTATATAATGAATAAACAAAGACTTCGGTCTAACTGATGCCCGTGTCTAACTGATGACCGTGTATAGCAATTCTTTTAGTATTATTTTATTTCTTATTTTTTTCCTTTTTAATATTAACATTGATAAAATACAACGCGTCGTATCTTTTCTATGTAGAATTGTAGATTAGTCCGCTTATTGACTGAATATCAAATTTGTAATTTTAAGTGTTTATGTTTTATTAATGTACCTTTGATTATAAATGATAACAATATTCATAATTAAATTAATAATTTAAATATCTTTTAATATTTAAACTTCAAATTTTGTCTTGAACACAATTATTTTTTATTTTTACTTTTTTCTTTTACTAGTATAAATTAAACCTGTAACTATTACATCGTTGGTATAGTTATTTGTTGGTATATACAGTCGATATGTGCGAGTATTGTATTTGAAAAACATACTTATCTCATTTATAACATAAACTTTTTCAAATACAAAATTAACGGAAGAAATGTACTATTAAAAAAAAAACAAATTCTATTTCACTATTCGTACGTGGGGATCATATAAGTAATCATATTTATTATGGTCGAAGCTTCGTTCCGAAGTACTTGACGTAGTCGTGCTCCTTCAATTCAGTCCCCTTGAAAAATCAATGAAAATCTTCTATAAAAACCTTCTCACTCTTTCAAAGTTTCTCACATTTTTTTCAAGAACAAAACATAGTAAAAGCACACACTTATTAGTTATTACTGTATCATCCATTCAACACCATATTCACATCAATGGCAAAGGTACGTATTTATTTTTGTCATAACATTCAGTTTTTCTTTTCTTAGTATTCATTTGAATCAGTTAATCTCAATTTTTGTATAATTTTATTTTTATGCAGCAAAAGATTGTTGTTAGAGTTACAATGAACACCGACAAGAAATCTCGTAAGGCTTTGGGGATCGCTGTTAGTCTTAATGGTAAGATCGATCACGTGTTAAGTATATATTTTAACCATTGTCATGCTTCTCTAACTAGCTTGTTTTTAGAAATTTGAATCAAACGAGAAAGTTTTCAACTAGCTTAAATTATCGAAACATTAATAGAGTTTCAATGAGATTAAAAGAGTTAAATGCAATAAATTGTAACTAACTGTCACTATAGCTTAAAGTTATCGAAAACATAATAATGTTTCAATGAGTTTCACAGAGTTATTAATTATTACAATCATGTAACTGACTTGTAATTTTAAATTGATAAACAGGGGTTGAATCAGCATCTTTCGTCGGATCAGACCAGATAGCAGTGACAGGGGAAGGTATCGACTCGGTCAAACTAGCAACTTTACTAAGGAAAGGTGTAGGATACACGGAGCTAGTGACTGTTGGTAACGTGGAGGAGAAGAAACCCGAGGCGAAGGAATCGAAGCCAGCCGAGGTGACATGGCAAATAAATCCTTACGAATACTACTATAATAACTACGGCATGCCGTATTATTATGTTTATTAGATGTAAAAATGAAACAGAGTGAGTGTTCATAAAATGAAACAGAGTGAAGGAATTCTGTTTCATTTCGTGTATCATTTCATTTGATGTAAATATGGTTTGTTACTTTGTGTGATACGCACGGAATAATAAAAAGAGTTTGAGGCCGTTCTAAAAAATAAATAAAAAGAGTTTTGACAATTATGTGTATTTCCAAATGTCAAGTTTATATCAACATAGGCTGAGTATCCAGCGAGAAGAAATCTTAAAATGAGAAAAATGAAATAATTATAACTGCATATTTGAGATGCATCGACTTGAATTAGATGCATCTCTATTCATTTAGATGTATCACAATTAGTTTCGAAAGTTATTTTGAAGTAAAAACGATGCAAAGTAGTACTAGCAACAAATTTGACCCGCAGGGAACGAAAAATACATAGGATTCGTCTAACTTGACGAAATGCGTCTAATATATGTAAATGCATCTAATTTTTAGCTAGAAAATATAATATGATGCTTCTAAAAGATTAGAGATGCATCTAATTCAAATTGATGTATCTCTAATGTGTAGTTATAGTTATTTTCCATCCTTCTTATTTTAAAGATTCTTCTCATTTAATCCTTATTCTCAACTCAACATAAAATGTATCACATGCATGGTTTCACAAGTTTTGGTTAGAGTATCGTTGGTTGTGTAATTTCTTTGCAAGTCGTTTCACAAATGTTCGGTGGGGTTGTTATTTTCTCACGCGGTAGGAATTGATGAAGGTTGTGATAATTGGAATAAAACATTGTTACATAAAATTTACAAAGAGACGGTAGTTTACCAAATATTGAATAGATATCAGATCATTTGGGAACCAATTTTATTTTATTTTTTTATTTATTTATTTTTTTTTTAAATACAAGGGACTAATCTCCACTCTTCATCTCCTCTCTTTCTTTGTTTGATCTAATGGATGAGATTAATCTCAACAATTTAAAAAACTTACTTTCATCATTTTTTTCAAATATTAATATCTTTCAAACCGTTAATCGTTAAGCGAAAAAAAATATACCGTTACGACGAACATTTAATTATCTTTCTATAGATAGATACTTTGATATATTTTCGACAATTTCTTTTTGTTTTTTTCACATTTTTTTCGTAGTCGAAAAAAACATATATGATATTACATATCATATATGATATGTAATATCATATATGATTTTTTTGGCAACGAAAAAAAACGTGAAAAAAACAAATTTTTTTTTTTTTTTTTTTTTTTTTTTTTTTGTATATCAAAATGCCCGTCTATAGAAAGATAATTAAATGCTCGTCACGATGGTGTAATTATTTTCGGTTAACGATTAATGGTTTAAGAGATTATAAAAATGGGTGAAATATTAAAATGCTTTTAATATCAACCATTGATTTCTTTTTAGATGGATGGTGGGGATGAGTCCCTTGATATGTAAGAAAAGTTTGGTATTTAATATAACTCTCCTCATATTGAATAACTTCAAATAAAAATATTACTCAGAATAAGTAGTGTTGGTGTAACAACCGTGGTTTTGGCAGGTAAGTTTGACTGATAGTCATGACTCGGTTGACGTTTGTTTGGTGTGTCTTAGGTGTTTGAAGTGATATAGGTGAGTTTTAGCACTAAATCCCTTTGTGTAAATGATTTTTATTGTGATTTGGAAAGTTTGGAATTTGGGAAAATTCATTTTGATCACCTTTGTGGTGTAGAAATGACTTGTGTAGTTTTTGTGTTTTTGCGTAACGAGTCTTCGTTCAAGTGTTTGAGCGTTAGCGGGTTACGAGGAGTTTGTTTTTATGAGTTATATCTCAAAAAGAGAGAAATTCTATTTCTGGAAACTTTGTTTTGAAAATGATAATTTTTCCGGTTGTCGTAAAAGTTAAGGTTTATCGCGAAAGACGTTAGGTTTCATTATGAGAATATATAAAATATGAAAAGTATGAGGTTTTGAGTGTAATAAATAAATTTAATAATATATATATATATATATATATATATATATATATATATATATATATATATATATATATATATATATATATATATATATATATATATATATATATATATATATAAAGGGGCGGTCGATTTAGGAGATAAGGGGGAAAAAGGAAACCCAATTTGAGCCCAAATATAATTTCTAGCAATAAGGAATCCTAGTCCAACCCAAACAAGCCCAACCCTTACCCTTATAATCATACAAACGACCCATAACCCTTATTTTCCTGCATATTTTGAGTTGATCAAAGGAGAGGAGAAGGAGAAAAATTTAGGGTTTTGCTTTTGAAGCTAAAATCAAGTTCAAGGTATAATTCTAACACTAGTTTCATATAATTACTTAGTTATTACTTCAATTCATGTAATAATTGATATGATGGATCTAGGGTTTGTAAACTTCTGTAAATTAATGATGTTAAACATGTTAGGATCATTAGTTAATAATAGTATGATGATTAGTGAAGGAGATTTAGTTATAAAACATGTTAAACATTGAGTTAGGGTTTGGACAGAAAACTAGTGCTGTAAAGATGTGAGTGTATTTAACAGATAGTGATGAGTTAGATCACGAATTTTTAGTCTAAATTGAAGTTTAATGAAAGAGCTTTCAAAAAAGTCCAGCCACGATTGATTTCAAGGTCGGAAAGTTTTTCTTTTGATTTTTCTTTGTTATGGTGTCAAAGTTGTCAAACCGGGACAAAATTTGGGTAAAAGTTTGATAGTGAATTATGGTTCTAAACGTGGTATTTAGACTAGCCATTCTAGAATAGTTAACTCTTAGGCTATCTTAGACTACCACGAAAAGGATTCGCGATAAAAACTTGTAGAAGTATTTTATGTTAATTAAAACTTTTTGGTGTGCGTTCAGATCCGAATTTGGATAGTTGACAAGTTTGATTTTCTTTTGAATACTTGTGTGTGTTATTGGTCCATGGCCTTCTGGGAGTAGCTTGTATGCTTATGAGAGACCATGGTAAATTTTTGGTGTGAGTTGTTGAGCTTTATTTGTCATGATTTCATGTGGGTGAATGTACCAAAAAATTCTACGTTTTCTGATTTTATAAGTGCAAGGGATTTAGTGAGTGTTAGGTTATGGTTATGGTTATGGTTATGGTTATGGTTATGGTTATGGTTATGGTTATGGTTATGGTTAGTATGGTGTCTAGGAGATCCATGGTGGGTCATATAAGTCTTAGAAATCCATCATATGAGTATTACATGGGTTGTAGCTTTTAGCTTGACCTTGTATAACGTGGACTTATTTGTGTTGTTTAGATTTGTGATTTGTGTTTGTGAAAGCTGCAAGGTTTGTGGTGAGTTCATAGTCCCATATTTTTACTTTGTTTTAAACTTGGGATGGGAATGATTCTTGTCTTAAATGTTTAAGTTACTGTGATTATGTGTGTGTCAAAAGAGCTTGGACTTATAATGTTATCGTATGCATGCTATGTGTGATTTTGCTTGTGTGGATATATATGTGATTTGATTAGGAGGATGCTTATCCTGTTGCTCGCGCATGCGACCTAATTGTTGTTGTAATCATTGTGGGATCGGAGGACACGAGCCGTCCTGTTGTAATCATTGTGGGATCGGAGGACACGAGCCGTCCTGTTGTAATTATTGTGGGATAGGAGGACACGAGCCGTCCTGTTGTAATCTTTATGGGATCGGAGGACCCGAGCCGTCCTGTTGTTGCCTTTATGTGTGATTATTGACTTGCAAATACATGTAGCTATATGATAACTGTAATTTATTTGTCCAGCTATATTTTATAGTCACAGTGAACTGGTTGCCTTGAGAGTGTATGTGTGTCTTAAACCTATGAATCTCACCAACATTATATTGACGTTTTAAGCATCATTTTCAGGTGAGCTTTCTAAGGATAAGATAGAAGGATGTGATTAGACGAGACCCTAGTTGCATTGGAAGTGGTTTATCATTTGTTTGGATCTTATGTATTGTTTTGGATTTTATTTTGGTTATTTTATATTGGGGTATTGTTACAACACTTTGTGTTTGTACTTTGCTCTACTTTATGCATGTAGTTATTCTCTATATAGACACCATGTGTTGTGATGATATCCGTGAAGTTACACACTCGCGTTTCCGCCTTGGCAAGGTGTGACAGATTGGTATCAGAGCCTTGGTTATAGAGAAGTAGGTGGTTGAACCTAGACTATAACCTAGGAGTCCTTCATATAGTTACATTTAGGATCTATGTGTAAGTATATTATTTTATATGTCTATTTTCCTATATTTATTAGATGTTTTATTGAGTTTCAGACGTCTATTTTATCCCCTATACGTAGTACTATATATATCGACTTTATTATATCGTCTTCCGCGCGTAATATGCTTCGTTGGACTATCATTGTCGCTATCGGATGCGAGAGAAGTGGTAGGATGAAGCGGATTAACCGCAGAATCCGAGTTCCCGATAGCATGTATCCATGTTCGGACAAGGAGAGGACGTTTATGGGAAACATTGTTGGAGAAGAAGTTGAGAGGTTTGGAACCACGGTGACTTCTAGAGATGGAGCCATTACCAAATACCCTTGGTAGTGTCCTCACTTCACATAGGAAGGAGAGGTGGTTTAGCCTAAACCTCGTGAGTTGTATGCACTTGTGAATCATACGAAATTGGAGGAAATAAATAGAGAGGGTTTTGTATGTTGTCGACTACTTCAACATATAAGAAATAGGAATGAGTGGTTGAGTAAAGATGAAAGGGGAGTTAGGATGGAATAATGTGGATTCGGATCTGGAGTCCACAGCGAGTAGTAAGTTTAACCGATTTGAGTGGGGAGGCCAGTGCGAGAATGGAGTTTGAGCCATTGTGCGACGTCTTTTGTTTTGTGTTATGTTTTGGAATTCGTATATTATCTTTTGCCATCTGGAGCCATGTTGGAGCGTGATTACTCTTGGATATTGGATCGACCTTATCCAAGTGATTTTGATTATAGAGTTTACATGATCATTGGAATTATTCCACGTGAGATGATTGTTTACGGCGTCTTTTGTTTTGTTTGCGTGATTGTTTGCATGATGTGTTGTCATAGGAGGGAGTACACTTGTGAAAGGGGGCGTAGATAATTATGGTAGCCAACATAATTATACATGCGTCACAACACAAGTGGACTTGCAAGTATGATAGCATGGATTGCATGGTGTATTAGGTGATATGTGGTATATGTGCGTTATCATTGAGATGCGTGGTTTTGGAAGTAAGTATGCGTGTAGAATAGGCTTATAACTATGGTCGCAAACATAATTATAAGGGTATCACACACGTGGACTTGTGACCATTATTGCATTGATTGATGTTTGTTGTCATATGTTGTGGTAAATGGTATGCGATATCATGTTGGTGATGGTTGTATGGTTAGAGAAGTATTCTCTTAACCGTTTGGGCAGTCGTTATATGTTGGGGTGTGTAGGTGGTAAGATTTCATTCTACCTATCATATGTTGATACCTCAAATATCGGTGGGTACTTATGTTGTGGTATTTAAGTTGATTCGTTTGCTAGACACTCCGTTTGTATACCTAATGCTTTGGTTGGCATTCCTATTCGTACCATGATGGTATAGATGCCATATTCTTTCTCTTTGACGTCGTGATAGGTGTTGGGTAATCGAATTCGTTTTTATTGGATACTGGTTCGTTTCTTGGTTATTCCTTGCATTCATTCCGCAAATGAATATTATATTGTTCTTCTAGTACTGTTGGTTCGTGACGAGTTAGTGAGGATATTTAATCCCTCATTTACACACACCAATTGAAGTTCGTGACATGTTTTGTGACCTGTTAGTATCGGTGTTTTTCTATGATTTTGGTTTGATCGTTGTACGAATGAGTCTGTAAGTGTAACAACCGTGGTTTTGGCAGGTCAGTTTGACTGATAGTCTTGACTCGGTTGAAGTTTTTTTGGTGTGTCTTAGGTGTTTGAAGTGATATAGGTGAGTTTTAGCACTAAATCCCTTTGCGTAAATGGTTTTATTGTGATTTGGAAAGTTTGGAATTTGGGAAAGTTCATTTTGATCACCTTTGTGGTGTAGAAATGACTTGTGTAGTTTTGATGTTTTTGTGTTTTTGCGTAATGAGTCTTCGTTCAAGTGTTTGAGCGTTAGCGAGTTACGAGGAGTTTGTTTTTATGAGTTATGTTTCAAAAGAGTGTGGAATTCTATTTTTGGAAACTTTGTTTTGAAAATGACAATTTTTCCGGTTGTCATAAAAACTGAGGTTTATCGCGTAAGACGTTAATTATCGTTACGGGTTGTTATAAAATATTAAAAATATGAAGTTTTGAGTGTAATAAATTAATTTTAAAAAAATATAAATATATATCCCTTATATATAAAAAAATCGGCTAGAGGGATTTAGGGGGAAAAGAAAACCCAATTTGAGTCCAAATATGACTCTTAGGCCCAAGGAATCCTAGTTCAACCCAACCAAGCCCAACCCCTACCCATATAAGCTATACCAACGACCCCAAAGCACTATTTTCTGCAATTTGAGCCGAACACAAGGAGAAAAGAAGGAGAAAAAAATTAGGGTTTTATAGTTTTGAGGCTAAAATCAAGAATCAAGGTAAAATCTTTAAATCATATGTTCAATTGGTTGATTAATTAATATAATTAATGTAATAACTATATGATGGATTAGGTTTTGTGTTAACTTCTGTAAAGTAATGTTATTAAACATGTTGGGATCAATAATTAGTAATAGTATGATGTTTGATTAAGAGAATTGAGCATAAAACATGCTAGTTATTGAGTTAAGGTTTGGACAGAAAACTATGGCTGTAAAGATATGAGTGTAAATAATAGATGGTGAAGAGTTAAGTCACGAATTTTTTGTCTAAATTGAATTTTAATGAAAGAGCTTTCCAAAAAGTCCAGCCACGATTGATTTCAAGGTCGGGAAGTTGGTCTTTTGATTTTTCTTTGTTAAGGTGTCAAAGCTATCAAACCGGGACAGATTTTGGGTAAAAGTTTGAGGGTGTTTAATGGTTGTAAAAATGGTATTTTGACTAGGCCTTCTGGAATAGTTAAGTATTAGGTTATATTAGACTACCACGAAAAGGATTCGCGATAAAAACTTGTGGAAGTATTTTATGTTAATCAAAACTTTTTGGTGTGCGTTCAGATCCGAATTTGAGTAGTTGACAAGTTTGATTTTCTTTTGAGTACTTGTGTGTGTTATTGGTCCATGGCCTTCTGGTATTAGCTTGTATGCTTATGAGAGACCATGGTAAATTTTTGGTGTGAGTTGTTGAGCTTTATTTGTCGTAATTTTATGTGGGCGAATGTACCCAAAAATTCTGCATTTTCTGATTTTAAAGGTGCATGGGATTTAGTGAGTGTTAGGTTATGGTGGTTGTTAGTATGGTGTCTAGGAGATCCATGGTGGGTCATATGAGTCTTAGACATCCATCATATGAGTATTACATGGGTTGTAGCTTTTAGCTTGACCTTGTGTAACGTGAATTATTTCTGTATGCTATAGATTGTGAATTGTTTTTGTGGAAGCTGCGGAGTTTAAGGTGAGTTCATAGTCCCATATTTTTACCTTGTTTTAAACTTGGGATGGGAATGATGCTTATCTTAAATGATTTGAATTACTGTGATTATGTGTATGTGTGTTAAAGAGCTCGGACTTTTAATGTTATCGTATTTATGCTATATGTGATCGGTAATGATATGATGTGTTATTCTGTGTGGTCCAGTTGGGAGGGTGCTTACCTTGTTGCTCGTGCATACGACCTAATTGGAGAGTAGCAGCCCTACTCACTTTTATTCTGTGTGTTCCGATCGGAGGGTATTAATTTACCCATTTTTTTTGGGAGCGGGGGTCACGTTCCGGCCCGGTATGTTGTGAATTTGGATCGGTGGGCACGTTCCGCCCGATGGTTGCCTTATGTGTGATATTGCCATGTGAATACATGTAGCGTATATGATAAATATAATTATTTGTCCAGCTATATTTTATAATCACAGTGATTTTGGTTGCCTAGCGTGTATGAGTCTTAAACCTATGAATCTCACCAACATTATGTTGACGTTTTAAGCATCATTTTCAGGTGAGCTTTCTAAGGATAAGATAGAAGGATGTGATTAGACGAGACCTTAGTTGCATTGGAAGAGGTTTATCTGTGCTTTTGGAGTTTATCATGTTGTTTTCTTTCGGGTATTGTTATGACACTTTGTGTCTATACTTTGCCATTTTTATTGCATGTAGTTATTCTCTATATAGACACCATGTGTTGTGATGATATCCATGAAGTTACACCCGCGTGTTTCCGCCGTGGCGGGGTGTGACAGTAAGTTCATCATTTTGTTTGCAATGTATATGCGTAAGTGTTCACTTGTATGAGGTTCGTTTGATGATTATTTTGATTATGTGATTCTTCTGTGTTTTTTTCGCATCCAATAAAGGGGTTGTGTTGAAGTCCTTATGGTATTTTAAAATTCGTTTTGGGTATTTCAAGGTCTTCTGTTGGAAACTATTATTTTTATGGTGAAAATGAAGTGTGGAAAAAAATGGTTATGTTGATGTCTTACATAAAATGGTTTATATATATTTTATAAAAAATGTATAAGTTTAAGATATGTCTTGTGAAAAACGGTGTTCATTTGTTTTTGGGAAGGTCGAGTACGGGAATAAGAACTGTCTATGGTTCTCATTTACCAAACTTGTTATATATTTGGTTCATCGAGTGTTTCTTTCGTTGAGGTACGCTTGTGGATGTTTTATGGGTGCATGTATTTTATATTTTCTTTGTATGGGTTTTCATGAACATTTTATCCGAGTCTACTTTTATTAGGGGAAAATTTCTCATTGTGTTTTTTTTAGCTTTGATTTTGATATTCGTTACTTCGCTAGTCGGTAATTCGTACCCCTTTTGAGTTCGTTGATATACGTTTTAGTTCAACCGGTTTCATAGTTCGCGTCGTTTACTTAGGATAGATTGTCGTGTTGATTATCAATTTGTTCGTTGAAGAAGAAGAGGGTGTTTGCTAAGTTGTTCAAGTGAGAGGTGTAGCTTTAAGATGTACGTTCTTCAGGAAGGTGGTCAACGATAGCGAGTGTTCGTGGACACTAGTAAGATAAAAGTAGTGAAGCGTGTAAAGTACCTGAGACACCATCTAAGAGACGATTGTCCTTAGGATTGGCAGGTACTATTGACGATTCATTTCTATCTTTCTATAGATTGCGTAGGCATCGCGGAGGTGGAAAATCCATAAGAGGAACTGTGTGATACATGATTTAAAGTTAGGGAGTAGAACTTGGAGATGATATTATGGAGCAGAAAGTGTTATCTACACAGATCATAAGAATCTTTAGCATATATTTGACAAGAGGCTAATATATGTAGAAGAGAAGTTGGGTGTCGAATTTCTCAGTGACTACGATTGTCTGATTCGCCACCGTCAAGGAAGGGCGGACATCGTGGTAAGAGCACTAAGCGGGAGTGAACGAGTGAAACTTAGATGTTTGTGAGCAATGATTATGATAATTCAGTTTGAAGTTAAGAGGATGATATTGACAACCTAGGGAGAGAGGTTCAAGGATGAGAACATGTAAGAAGAATGATTACTTGGTTTAGATCAGTAAATGGAAAAGAACGAAGATGGAGGAATGTACTTTGCGGACCAGCTATTGGTTTCATTGAGAGGAAGCGTAAGGACATCAATCATGCAAGGTATTTGATACATCAGAGAATGGATAAGACGTATTATTACCTTAGCAAGAGATGTATGGAGGAGTAGGCGAGATATTTTTCGCTCGGTGAGTTGGTAAAGAGCCATTGGGTGTCGCGTGGATTATCAAGAAACATGATGAAATACTTACTTCACGATAGTGGTAAACGTGTTATAGATTCTTGAGAACGCATATGTAGATGAGTACGACTTATCATTCTCTAATGAGTGAACTAAGTGAGCGTACAAATCAGGCGTTGGATGGTGAGCTGAGAGCATGGGTTTGTTTGATTTTGGAGGAAGCTGGGTTATACATTTACCCTTAGTTGAGTTCTCCTATATCAACAATTATCATTCTAGTATTGAGTATGTGCCGTTTGAAGTATTGTATGGAAGGAAATGTATATCTCCTGTTCTGTGGACAGAGGTTGGAACAAGCCAACCAATTGATCCTGAACTGGAACGAGAGACTACGAATAAGGTTTTCTGGCTAAGGAAAAGACTTAAGGTAGCAAGAGATCGCCAAAAGAGTTACGCGGATTATTGCTGTAAGCCTTTAGAGTTTGGTGTTGGTGATATTGTGAGATTAAGAGTATCTCCTTGAAAGGGTGTTGTGCGTTTCGGTAAGAAAGGCAAGCTAGCACCGAGATACTTAGGACCATTTGGGATTTATGGAAGGGATTGGATTTGAGACATATCGGTTGAATTTGCATGAGGAATTAAGTAGAGTGCATGATACGTTTCATGTATTTAATTTGAAAAGTGTTTGACGGATACTAGTCTGCATGTGCCATTAGATGAGATTAAGGTTGACAAGACTGTTCGTTTTGTCGAGAAACCTGTTGAGATTATGGATCGAGATGTTAAGGGGTTGAAGTGTGGTGAGATAGCGTTGGTAAAAGTATGATGGGATTCTAAGCGTGGTCATGAGTTTACTTGGGAACGTGAGGATCAGATGTAATTAAAGTTTGTTTTGTGTGTATCCATTATATGTGGTGTTTCCTGCGGTAACCATTTGGATTTTCATTTGGTTCGAGGGTATCGTACCTACCTGTGAGAAGTCGTTTGGATGGTTGGTGTGATTGATCTGGGAGTGTATCTATTTGCGTGTATTGTTGGAGTGACGAAATATTTTCTATTGTGTGAATTCGGGTATTTACTCGGTTCACATTTTTTTGTGATTCTTTCTCTGTGATTTTATGGTGTGGTATTATTCCGCTTAAATATCCATAAATTTTCTGTTGCTGTTGTGAGTGGTGACTCGTATAGTTGAAATCTCGGGACGCGATTTCCCTAAGTGGGGGATGATGTAACAACCGTGGTTTTGGTAGGTCAGTTTGACTGATAGTCTTGACTCGGTTGGCATTTGTTTGGTCTGTCTTAGGTGTTTGAAGTGATATAGGTGAGTTTTATCACTAAATCCCTTGGCCTAAATGGTTTTTATTGTGATTTGGAAAGTTCGGAATTTGGGAAAGTTTATTTTGATCACCTTTGTGGTGTAGAAATGACTTGTGTAGTTTTGGTGTTTTAGCGTAACAAGTCTTCGTTCAAGTGTTTGAGCGTTAGCGGGTTACGAGGAGTTTGTTTTTATGAGTTATATCTCAAAAAGAGTGTGAAATTCTATTTTTGAAAACTTTGTTTTGAAAATGATGATTTTTCCGGTAGTCGTAAAAGTTAAGGTTTATCGCGAAAGACGTTAGGTTTCATTATGAGAATACATAAAATATGAAAAGTATGAGGTTTTGAGTGTAATAAATAAATTTAATAAAAAAAGAGTAATATATATATATATATATATATATATATATATATATATATATATATATATATATATATATATATATATATATATATATATATATATAAAGGGTCAGTCGATTTAGGGGATAAGGGGGAAAAAGGAAACCCAATTTGAGCCCAAATACAATTCCTAGCAATAAGGAATCCTAGTCCAACCCAAACAAGCCCAACCCTTACCCTTATAATCATACAAACGACCCATAACCCTTATTTTCCTGCATATTTTGAGTTGATCAAGTGAGAGGAGAAGGAGAAAAATTTAGGGTTTTGCTTTTGAAGCTAAAATCAAGTTCAAGGTATAATTCTAACACAAGTTTTCATATAATTACTTAGTTATTACTTCAATTCATGTAATAATTGATATGATGGATCAAGGGACTGTAAAAATCTGTAAATTAATGATGTTAAACATGTTAGGATCATTAGTTAATAATAGTATGATGATTAGTGAATGAGATTTGGTTATAAAACATATTAAACATTGAGTTAGGGTTTCGACAGAAAACTAGTGCTGTAAAGATGTGAGTGTATTTAACAGATGGTGATGAGTTAGATCATGAATTTTTGGTCTAAATTGAATTTTAACGAAAGAGCTTTCTAAAAAGTCCAGCCACGATTGATTTCAATGTCGGGAAGTTGGTCTTTTGATTTTTCTTTGTTAAGGTGTCAAAGCTGTCAAACTGGGACAAAATTTGGGTAAACGTTTGATAGTGAATTATGGTTGTAAAAGTGGTATTTAGACTAGCCCTTCTGGAATAGTTAACTCTTAGGTTATCTTAGACTACCACGAAAAGGATTCGCGATAAAAACTTGTAGAAGTATTTTATGTTAATTAAAACTTTTTTGTGTGCGTTCAGATCCGAATTTGGATAGTTGACAAGTTTGATTTTCTTTTGAATACTTGTGTGTGTTATTGGTTCATGGCCTTCTGGGATTAGCTTGTATGCTTATGAGAGACCATGGTAAATTTTTGGTGTGAGTTGTTGAGCTTTATTTGTCATGATTTCATGTAGGTGAATGTACCAAAAAATTCTACGTTTTCTGATTTTATAAGTGCAAGGGATTTAGTGAGTGTTAGGTTATGGTTATGGTTAGTATGGTATCTAGGAGATCCATGGTGGGTCATATGAGTCTTAGACATCCATCATATGAGTATTACATTGGTTTTAGCTTTTAGCTTGACCTTGTGTAACGTGGACTTATTTGTGTTGTTTATTTGTGATTTGTGTTTGTGGAAGCTGCAAGGTTTGAGGTGAGTTCATAGTCCCATATTTTTACTTTATTTTAAACTTGGGATGGGAATGATGCTTATCTTAAATGTTTAAGTTACTGTGATTATGTGTGTGTCAAAAGAGCTTGGACTTATAATGTTATCGTATGCATGCTATGTGTGATTATTTGCTTGTGTGGATATATATGTGATTCGATTAGGAGGATGCTTATCCTGTTGCTCGCGCATGCGACTTAACTGATGTTGTAATCATTGTGGGATCGGAGGACACGAGCCGTCCTGTTGTAATCATTGTGGGATCGGAGGACACGAGACACGAGCCGTCCTGTTGTAGTCATTGTGGGATCGAAGGACACGAGCCGTCCTGTTGTTGCCTTTGTGTGTGATTATTGACATGCAAATACATGTAGCTATATGATAACTGTAATTTATTTGTCCAGCTATGTTTTATAATCACAGTGAACTGGTTGCCTTTAGAGTGTCTGTGTGTCTTAAACATATGAATCTCACCAACATTATGTTGACGTTTTAAGCATCATTTTCAGGTGAGCTTTCTAAAGATAAGATAGAAGGATGTGATTAGACGAGACCCTAGTTGCATTGGAAGTGGTTTATCATTTGTTTGGATCTTATGTATTGTTTTGGATTTTGTTTTGGTTATTTTATTTTGGGGTATTGTTACAACACTTTGTGTTTGTACTTTGCTCTACTTTATGCATGTAGTTATTCTCTATATAGACACCATGTGTTGTGATGATATCCATGAAGTTACACACTCGCGTTTCCGCCTTGGCGAGGTGTGACAGTTGGCACCCGTGGGCAATGGCCACGAATACCTATAACTCGTCATCTATCCTCATGGTCTTTTTCTTACTCGCCACCCGCTCGTCACCTACCAGCGGGTACAACTTTCTACCTAGACCATGTTTTCCACTAGTATAAAAAGTTCTATTGGTCACGCATAGTCGATTTTGAAATGTCACACTGTAACATTTATACGTGACTAAATGTACCAGAATAAAATGAACAGCCACACTTGATCCGACTTGTGTGACCATTTCGGAATTCTATTGTCACACATTTGAATATTTATGTGACTAGAGGTAACTGGAAAAAAAAATTTGGATTATTTAGTCACTTTTAATTCGAGACGTGTGACAGATACAAATGAGCTCGAAACATTAGTCACACTATAGATATACATATGTGACAAATATATGTCACACAATTTAAAAGTGTGACCAAAATAGATATATGGTCACATGAGGTAATTGTGTATGTGGCTAAATTATATAGTCAAGTTTATCACACATTATTTAAACGTGACTGCTATTCTTTGCTGAATATTTAGCCACATAGTGTTTGAAATGTGTGACAACGGAAAAGTAAGTTTGAAGCGTTAGTCACGATATGCATTTAATAGTGACAAATATATATCACACACTTGAAGAGTGTGACCAAATGTCATATATGGTCACACTAAACCATAGAAACATGATTAAGTGTAACAAAAATTCAATACATATGGTCACGTAAGTTAATATGTGTGTCTAAAGTTTAGTGTGTGTTTGCTTGCCAAATCCTAATGTGTATAGTCACACTTAATTGAAGCACGATCATGTGACTATAGGCTTTACAATAGTCACACCATATTACAAATGTGTATCTAAATGATGTTCATGGCCACATTATAAGGGTATTTTATGTGACCAATACATTCAAAATAGTCACATTGTGAAATATTCATGTGACTATTATTTATAGCAAAGTGTGAAGTCATGAGTTATCATTAACTTTGATATTAGTCACATTGAGTTTTTGTGTGACTAAATCATAGTCATATTTTGTCACACATTACTTAAGCGTAGTCACAATTCGATAAATATGGTCACACATTTCTGATAACTTATGTAATTTGATATTCACTTAATTGGGTTCAGTCTATTAGTCATGACTGCATATTGACTAGTTTTTCAACCACTGTTTTTTCAACAAATTGTGCCTGAAATTGAGAATTTTTTATACCAAACACTGTTTTTTTTTCAACTCTGCACTATATAAAGGCATAACCACATACATGAAAACTACATATACAAGGCAACTGTAACAAAAATATGCAGGGTGTTTACTACTGCTAGTACATAGTTAATACTGCTATTACACAATTTATGCTGCTAGAAGTTATAGTTTTGTATAATCTGGAATCCTTTAAAAGAGTATTCGCAAGTACGAACTAAACAATTAACACAACAACAACAACATAAATCCTTTAAAATAGTAGTTGCAGCAAAACAAAAGCTTAAATAGGTTCTGCAGACAAAAATAAATCCCTAAACAGAGTGTTACAGCTTGAGAATGACACGTGCTTCACTTTAATTTTCATATAACAATACCTTTGAAGTCGGTTCGATAGTAGGCATCTTTTGCTTGTGGATTTATTCGCGGCAATATGTTATCATTTTGCTCATGAATGACTGTACTAAATTCCTCATCGACATCGTCATACGTATCTTTGTAATTCTTGGTAGGTGTTTTAAAGACTATAGACAATTTTTTATCTGCCTGGTCTTTCACATAAAACACTTGTCGTGCTTGTGAGGCTAATATGAACGGATCATTCTTGTGGCCTAAATTATTCAGGTCTACCAATGTGTAACCAAGAGTATCGCGTTTGACCCCACCATGTTTTGAATTAACCCAATCACATTTGAAAAGAGGAATTTGCCTGAAACGGTAATCTAGTACCCATATCTCTTGTAAAATCCCATAATAAAATGCTTTTCTTATGGTTGCAACTTCTTTGGATATGTGAAGATCTACAGCCTCAACACTAACCCCACTGTTCTGGTAAACTATGCCATCATTACTTTTCGTACGAAATGTATACCTATTGATGTTATATAACTCGTATTTCACTACGTTGGCGTGTGGTCCAAATGACATCCACCTCACAGTTTCTGATACACTATCTTTGGATATCGCTAACTCTCTCTCAACCTGAATTTCATTACAAGTATATATCACCTTTAAATTGCAAGAACAACTCACTTATATTTATCAACAAACAAACAAGTAGTATAAACAACATACGAGTAATTACCTCTTCGTGTAACCACTTAGCAAAAGATTTAGTGTGCTCATTCTCCAGCAATGCCATTTTTCTACCCGGGTATTTTGTTTTCAAAAATCACTTGTGTCGGCTGAAACAAAACAATGTATTTGATTATTATATTTGATACAATATTTTAAGCAACGAAATAGACATGTGTTAGTAATACTTACTCGATATACGGCACAATTTCATCTGTATTCTCTATTACATACAAATGTGCTTTCTGAAAGACATCTCTGGTAAGTACATTTGTTTTGCCGGCCGACAATGGCTTTCCATCCTCATTTTCATTGGTTACATGTTTATCAGGTGGGATACCAATAGTTTTCATGGTTTTATGATACTCGCTAAAAAACTCTATTGTTTCTTCCGCGATAGTCTCCTCAGCAATGCATCCCTCTGGTCTATTTCTGTTTCGCACATGTCCTTTAATAACCTTCATACATATTTCGAAGGGATACATCCACCGAAAGCATACGGGACCACATAATTTTACCTCCCTAGTTAGGTGAACTGTCAAGTGTATCATAATATCAAAAACTGAGGGAGGAAAGAACTTCTCGAGAAGGCACAGTGTCACAACAAGTTCTTGTTTCATCTTATCTAGTTCTTGCAAGATGATTTCTTTCCTACATATAGCTTTAAAGAAAAAGCAAAACCTGATAATAGCAAATCGTGTGGGTGGGTGCATGATTGAACGTATAACAATGGGCAAAAACTCTTGCATTAGCATGTGATAGTCATGCGATTTAAGGCAAATGAGCTTCTTATCATTTTGGCTGACCAAACTAGAGAAATTTGAACAATAGCCTTGTGGTACCCTGATGTTGCTTAACGTTTCACAAAAGATGTCTTTTTCAGCATTCGTTAATGTGTAACCTGCTGGAGGTAGTGTTGTTTTGTCTGCTTCTTTCCTAGCAAACAACTCTTTTTTTATCCCCAACTCTTCCAGATCCAATCGAGCATTCATTCCATCTTTTGTCTTTCAAGGAACATTCAGCAAAGTTCCGACTAGACTCTCAACAACATTCTTTTCTACATGCATGAAGTCAATACAATGTGGAACAGCATTATGTCTCCAATACCATAGCTTTCGATACCAAATGTTGAATTTTTTCCAATATGGTTCGTTTACTTGGCTTGCACTACCCTCTGCTTCTGTTGTTTTCCTTTTCTGCGTTGTAATCTTCCCACCACTACCTCTCATATCTTCTTGGTTATTCGAGGTGTTATTGTTTGTTCATTTTCCTTTTCCCCACTTATTTTCAATTAGTTGTACCTTGTTGTATATTTGTTCCCCAGTCAATGGAGTTGGAGCAAGCTGAAAATCTTCTTTTCCATTAAACGCCACCTTTTGCTTTCTGAACACATGGTTGTATGGTAGATATCGTCTGTGTCCAACATAACTTAGCTTGGATGAGGCGGAAAGTCTAACACAGTGTGTATCTTTCCTAGATACTACACAACCTTTGAATCCACTGTATGGGTAGCCACATAATGTACCAAGTACAGGGTAATCATTTATCGTCCATAACATAGCGGCACGCAGTTTAAACATTTCTTTTGTACAAGCATCATATGTATCAACCCCATCCTCGAATAAGGTATGCAGATCATTAACCAACGGTTCTAAAAATACATCGATATCATTTCCCGGGTATCCCGATATCAATACCGAAAGCATGATAAACTTTCTTTTCATATACAACCATGGAGGAAGGTTGTATATGATAGATAAAACTGGCCATACACTGTGATGCCTAGTTCCTGAGTTAACATCAACCCCATCAGCCGATATTCCTAGCCGTAGATTTCTCGGATCTTGAGCAAAGTGGGGGAATTTTTCATCTATGGTACGCCATGCCTGTGAATCTGCAGGGTGACATAAAACACCATCTGTTACCCTCCTTGTGGCGTACCATCTTAGATCTTCTGAAATACTCTCTAACTTAAAGAGTCATTACAGTCTTGGTATAATTGGAATGTACCACATGACCTTTGCCGGAATGTTTTCATACACTGTACGTGTCTTATTATCCACCTTCCATCTTGATATCCCACAAGTTGGACAAACAGTCAACTCCTTGTTAGTCTTCCAGTAAAGAATGCAGTTGTTGCTACATACATGTATCTTTTCGTATCCTGATCCCATCATTCTCATTAGTTTTTTTGGCCTGATAAGTTTATTCAACCATTTCGTTAC
This sequence comes from Artemisia argyi, assembly GCA_030686995.1. NCBI lineage: Eukaryota > Viridiplantae > Streptophyta > Magnoliopsida > Asterales > Asteraceae > Artemisia > Artemisia argyi. The sequence continues at coordinate 295,719 of JARVZY010001975.1, read as the reverse complement.
CAGCAGGCAGCATTTTTTTTTTATCAATCCTAGTAATTCAGTAAAGAACTTATCAGAAGCTCCATACTTACCCTTCAAGTTGAGTAGTTTAACTATTGCGGACAACTTTGTGAAGTCAGGACATCCTTTATAAAGTGGCTTCTCCGCATCTAATAATAGTTTTTGAAACTTGGCAAGGTCATCCTCATCAAAATTTTCTTTCGTAGCATTAACCATTTCTACTGTTGCTGGGCCATCTGTTGGAATTTCTGAATGTGACTTCATGTCGAAATCCGTGTCGTCAACAAACTCTGTTTCTGCATTATCAGGTATTTGGGTTGTTGTTGCTTGCTCATCCTTTTCTCCATGTTTATCCCATTTTCTGTATCTAAGATTAATCCCGTAGTAGAATAGATGGTACTCCACGTCATCCACTGTTTGCTCTATTTTGTTTAAACATGTGGTACACGGACATGGCATCTTAAGCTGTCGTATATTAACTTGTGGGTCGATGTTCTTCATCTTTTGAAAGTTGTGTAGTGCATACTTAATAAACGCTACTACTCCATCAATATATTCTTTATTGTTCCTACAAGTTGTCATCCAAGACTTGTCCATGCTATTATTGTTGAGGTCAAATGATAACGTATATATCCTACAAGTTACAAGTTAAACCAATATAAGCATATATGAAGATTTAGATTGATGAAGTTCCAATGTCAAGTCACAAGTGTCTAGCTAATTAATAAGTTAGGTTTACAATAAGAATTGCAACAACACAATGGAATGAATGTATTGGGCATCAATCTAGTTAAGCTTCAAATGTCAAATATGGAAACGTGTATTAAGAAAAATGTGTAAATTACAACATGTTATCTTTATTGTGTTGTTGGTTAATTAAACGATTCGGCCAAAACACGATAAGTTAACATTACCAAAGAAACAAGAAACCAACAAATCCATAACAAATAAAATATACAATGAAAATGAATAATAAGTTAAAATTCCAACATAATGAATTCCTAATTCAAAAAAGTACCTAATTTATATCTAAATGAACCTCCCTCCGTTGTTGATGGCCGGACCGACAAGTGATATGATGGATGGTGACTCGTGAATGGTGGCTGTGATGTGACTGGTGATTGGTGATTGGTGGCTGTGAGTGGTGATTGGTGAGAAATGTGAGAAACGTGGGTGGAGATGGAAATGGGTGGAGGGAGAATTCGAAATTTGGTGAAAAAAATATAGAGGGCTTTTCAAAAATTTTGGGGAGGACATACCAAAAAATGGAGCCATAGGTATTTTATATTCCTCTTATAGACTATTTTTATATTCCTCTTATAGACTATTTTTTCATTTTGTTACAAAATCTAAAGAACTAAACTATAGAAACTGACTAGGATGGAATTAGGAAGGGTGTTTGTTTAGTGGAAATGTAGCCAATAAGTGATATTTCTCCATGGTTGCCTAGATGTTAGCATGTAGTTGCTAAGTCTAGAAGAATGGTGGATATTGAATCAGCTAGTTTCGTGATTCATGAATGATTGTGTAGAATGTATCTGTTATATTGTATCAGTCAAATGAGTGTGTTCAATTTGACTGCTTGTATAATCTTTGTAAGTTGCTGGTTCCTTAATTAATAAAATTCACTATTTCAGGAAGGAAAAAAAAAGTGTAGAAACTGATATGGGCATTCCCAAGATCAGATACAAAGAAGAACATACAATCCAAACCTCTACAACAGTTGTAATCTCACAAAAGGTGAATTATATTACTTACCAAAAGTTTTTTTTACAACATTAACAATTGCTGATATGGGCATTCCCAAGATCAGATACAAAGAATAACATACAATCCAAACCTCTACAGCAGTAGAAACTTGGTCTTGTTGTACCACTTTAGCCATTTCTTCAACATTACTAGTAGCATCAATTTCTCCCAAAAGTGGGGTGAAAGTTTTATATGCAGACTGGCTTGAACCTTCACAGCATCTTCTGGCCAATCATGATCCATTGGGAAGAGCATTTGCCAGGGATGAATGATTATAATTCTTGACAGAACTATAAATACATTAGTCGCAAACGAAGACTAGCCACAATGGAACATGATTGACATGAAGAAATCTAAAAAATTTCGTAGTACAGTTGTGCAATGTTATCACAACCTGAGTACTAACTAAACAAGCTACTTAAACACAAATAATCTAATTAACTTGCAAACATATCCATACATCAATTTCAGTCAACCCTTAATAATCCATCCGGACCCTTAATAATCCATCCCAAACACTCTATAACATCTATACAGACAATAAGAATCAAGCAACCCTTAATAATCCATCCGAACCACACAAAAAATCGTAACCTAATCAACTTAAAAATCTTATTAGCATACAATTAAAAAACTAATACATGAATGACTTGATAAACACCTAAATGGATGCACGTAATGATGATAAAACAATCAAGCTCTTATATAGAGCGTTTATTTTGATTATTTATTGCTTGATTTCATTTTTGGTGCTTCATTTTGAAACCCCTAAATTCGCTGAAGATACATATTTCACCAATATGTGTTTCTTATGTGTGTAATATTTCAGAGTGTAAGATATAAGGTAACTCAACTGCTTATAAATAAAGTATATTTAAAATAAAAACACAAGATTATGACATAATTAAAAACCTAAATGATATTTATTACTATTAAAGATTAAGGAGGGTGATTACATGTACCAATTCCTTCAAAACAACAACCAAAAACATAACAAGCTAAGGAACCACCAAACCCAACCAAAAAGACCCTACTTAAACAACCATTCAACTGGAGCTCTGATCATAATAATCCATATCGGCAATGGCTTCCTCCTTCTTGGATACCAGAGCACGAATGTCAACCAAAATGGGCGAAAGGGACTCCAGCAAACGGCGCTCCATCACTTGAACCTCATCAAGGGACTCATAACCATCAGAAGCAGCATCTTGTTCATCAAAGTTAAGATCTAAAACCTCAGCCATTCTCTCGATGCGCTTATAAACACTTATCCGCAGCTCTTCACTCTTCTCACCCAAACACTGGATCATTACTTCATTTAGAGGAATTTCTTGACTGAAGAGGAACTTGAGACATTTGTGAAGTTTATCAGACCCACATAAATCTTTCAGTTCATAGATATTAGGAGATCCAAACATGTTTTTAGATGATTATTTGATAATGGTTAAGTAAGAAATTATGTTTTTTGATGATGATTTATGTGGCTAGGGATGTAACTTATAGATACATTAATTAACTAATAATCTACTCTCCAAACATATATATGTGGCTGTGTAAACTAAATCATTGCAAAAAGTAATTACAGAGTACTAATTCAAAGTATTGAGTCTTCCCATGCAGTCTGTTCATGTTCTCATGCAAATCAATCAAATCACTATTTAAGTTTTTAATATGTAAGTCTTAATTAAATGATAACTACATTTAATACTTATGATGAAGATGACTAAAAAAAAGATGGTGTGGTGGTTGTTGGCCGGTGGTGGTGGTGGTGGCTGGTGGTGGTGGCTGGTGGTGGTGGTGGTGGTGGTGATGGTGGTGGTAGTGGGGGTGGTGGTGGTGGCTGGTGGTGGTTTGGCTAATGGTGGTGGTGGTGGCTGGTAGTGGTGGTGGTAGTGGCTAATGGTGGTGGTGGTGGCTGGTGGTGGTAATGGCTAATGGTGGTGGTGGTTGCTGGTGGTGGTGGTGGCTGGTTGTGGTTGTGGAGGTGGTGGTGGTTTTGGCTGGTGGTGGTAGTGGCTGATGGTGGTAGTGGTGGCTGGTGGTGTGGTAGTGGTGGTGGTGGTGGTGGCTGGTGGTGGTGGTGGTAGTGGCTAATGGTGGTGGTGGTTGCTGGTGGTGGTGGCTGGTTGTGGTTGTGGTGGTGGTGTTGGTTTTGGCTGGTGGTTGTAGTGGCTGATGGTGGTAGTGGTGGCTGGTGGTGTGGTAGTGGTGGTGGTGGTGGTGGCTGGTGGTGGTGGTAGTGGCTAATGGTGGTGGTGATTGCTGTGGTGGTGGTGGCTGGTGGTGGTTGTGGTGGTGGTGGTGGTTTTGGCTGGTGGTGGTAGTGGCTGATGGTGGTAGTGGTGGCTGGTGGTGTGGTAGTGGTGGTGGTGGTGGTGGCTGGTGGTGGTGGTGGCTGGTGGTGGTAGTGGCTAATGGTGGTGGTGGTTGCTGCTAGTGGTGGTGACTAGTTGATGTGTGGGAATTGCACCAGGCTTTACCTCTCGAGGGATCTCGAGAAGCTTACAACCCCCACCAGGCAGTGTACCTGATAGTTGAAGTATAGTATAGTGACAAGTACCGGGGGATTGATCGTTCAACTCAGGAATAGTGTCGCTAGGATTAGAAAACATAAAAACTAGGTCTAGAGGTGAGGGATGATTCTTTTTGAATTTTTTTATTTTATAAAAGCAATTAAAAATCTCGGTTTTTAGAGGAGTGGGCGGAATTAGTTGCTAATCAACTAACCCAATAACTAAGATACAATCAAAATAAAATAACAAAAATGAAAATAAACTAAATTAAGGTAGTAGTGTGAACAATATATGGGAGAATTGTGTTTACTTAGATTTCACTACTCCCTAGATATCTTTTACAGGTTAATTACTTGTTACAGTTGCATGGATGACGGATTGTATTCCTTAATACCATTCATGGGGTGGCGTACTTACTTCCCCAATTATATAAGCTCCTACTTCACTCCTATGTCGAGCCGGCTAAGAAGCTCCTAACATGGGATCATTAGAATTCGCTCATGCATTAAATACAACCATAAAAACCTAGTACACATCGGTTCATGTTTCTTAAGACGTTCAAGCAAGTTACACAATGGAGATCTGCCAGTTTTCTTAAGCCTAACATTGAAATCATTCATCCATTACAACTATAAACAGGCAATCAACCTATAATCAACATCTAGGTTTCATTACATCTAAGCAAACACACAATAGATCTAGCCTAGCATGTTAAAATCAAGACAAGTGTAAGATATATTCAAACAACACATAGACATATTGAATGAATTGGAAGAATACTTATCTCAATTGAACATGAAGGGTTTCAAGGGGTGAAAACCCTTGAAAATACTGTTACAAACGAGCTAGGGTTTATTAGGTTCGGCCCTAAAATTCTCGACAAAAGTTCCTCTCTTTAATGAATGAAAATTAGAAAAGTATATATAGATTTTAGGAGGTGACGACATCAAGAGGAAAAATCTAACGCCATCATCTCGCCGCCAATAAAGTTCTCGGACTGCCTAGATCCAAAGCTGACGCCGTCATGTGTAATTCTGCTCTGGGCCGTCACCACATTTACTCTTGACGCCCTTGTGCTGACGCCGTCACGTTTTCTCTGGGCCGTCATCCATTTTGCTCTTGACGCCGTCATAAAATTCTTCTTGACGCCGTCAGGTACTGTTCCCAGCAAGGAAAATTAAGACTTTGCCGTTTTCTTCACTTTTATGCTCCAAAAACGTCCAAAATGCTTCCTTTTCCAGAATTCACTCCCAAATTACCTAAAATCACAAAAGGAACGATTTAGGGCAATATTTGATCTAATAAATTCCAATTCCGGCTTAAATGACCCCCTAAAAACGGTTCATTTTTCGCCTCATCATATACCCTTACACTTGAGATTTGCTTGTCCTCAAGCAAATGCGCTTTTATTCTAGTCAAAATACAAGTTAGGGGTCATTTAACACTAATATAAAAGTAATTACAATAAATAATCGTTCCACTAAAGACCAAAGACAAGCACGGAGGTCATACACTAGCACCTCACAAATAGTGATTAGATACTCACATCTCTCGGGTGTAATAAAGTATATATCACAATATGGAAATGGAAAACATCTCTCACTACCTGTCATAACAAAATATATTACCATAGGCTTGAGAAAGGATCAAACCTCCACCACATGGCGTAAGCACCTAGGATAAACTATCAAAGGGGTCTTTTAAAATGGTTGTAACGTTAGGTGTAGGGATATGGAATACACGGTTTTGTTATATATAGGCAATCTTTATTGGTGGCGAGTTAATCATCTTGGTTAATTACATATACAATATGGCATTACTAAGCCAAGACTAGACTCGACTTAAGCTAATAAATCAAAAATAACAAAAACATAAAACAAACATAGAATGAAACGGGATGGTAGTCTGTATGTTTTTCTCTTTTTTTTTTTTTTTTTTTTTTTTTTTTTTTTTTTTTTTTTTTTTTGCATACATTCTTACCCTACCATCCAAAATAATACATCATAGGGAATGAACATTCCCCTTACACTTGAATTTTTACATACTTTACAATAAACTAATCTAATGACTCGAATCAATATAATCAAAACACTTGGAGTACTTTTAAGATCAACGCACATATGGGGGTAATATATGATGTTCTTCCCCATTACTCCAAAACATAAGTACTTTACCCATGAGTCCTAATCGTCCCAAAACAATATGTACAAGGATATGACTCGACTTAGCAACCATGTAATCAATTAGATAATTAACTAAGGGTTTAACAAATAACAATAATGCACTAAAGATGAGTGCATACACGGAAGGCTAAGGCGATTTGGTTGTACATTTAAGTGGGGTGTAACAAATTCTTCCTTTAAGTAAGACGCTTAAAGTTAGAAACGAAAAGATAGGCTCGGAGGGGTGTACTAGGGGTTTCGTGTACTAAAAATGAGTACAACGCTAAGGTGTGGGAAAAATTAATTGACTTTACTAGCCAAGTAATATGACTTAAATGGTCAAGTAATTATGATACGGGTTTAACACAAGGGTGATCCTAATGCCTCTTATCATGTAGTAAATCCTACTACACGAATGTAGTCTCACTAGTGGTCTCGGGATGCATCACTAACGCAAGTTCTAGAATCTAAATGCTACCGGTACACTCATAAGCACTAATAGTAAATGCTTTTCCTATCAAATCTAAAGGCGAACCTCAAGTATTTTGGTGGAAAATTTTTCTGAATGATACAGTTTTGTGCTAGTCATACGACTCCTATCCATGAGACGCTTGCTATGGCTAAAGTTTCACTCCTAAATGTTGTAAAAAAATTTAAATTTGGCGCTAAAATTACACTAACAAGTATTTCTCATAGTTTTATTACACACCTACCATCAAACAAACAAACTCAAGCGCAATTGTATCTATAAGGTATCATCATTTACCCTCCCCTTACACTTAGGATGAACATTATCCCCAATGTTCAATTAAAGAATGTAAAAGTAAAACAGGTAAAAGAATGAAATCAAATACTCCCCTGATTCGCTCGGTATGGATAGTATGGTAACAAGGTTAGATCTTCCTCCAAGAAAATGAACAATCAAAGATTCCCTTCCAGAATATAAATCATCTTCTTGTCAAACATAACCTGTTAAACCTGAGAAAACAAACAAGGCAACCTCGCGTAAAATCGGCGGCAATCTATATATGCTAACAAATCCTAGAAAACAAAGTAAGATATAATGCTTGTGGAATGAGTGTTTGCAGATTTCCTGGAGATTATAAAACTAAGGATTTAACAAAAACTTTAAGACTACGGTAGAAAAACAAAACTAGCAAAATTTCTAGAATTTTACACATGACGCCGTCAGGAATTTCTTCCTGACGCCGTCAGAAGTGACCCGCAGAAATTCTTATATTAAGTTTCCGGAAAATTTTTGGAAAAACCTTGTCTTACTTTCTGGAAAATCCTACAAAACATCATTATGACTCGATACAAGCATTTGACTCAAACAAATACGAATATACATGTTCACTTAATATTGTGGAGAATCATGATCAATTTTGTTTCTTAAAAACATATTTGGGGTTTCCCCTTACACTTATCTTTTGCAAAATACCCTTGGAAGAAGTTAGGACAAAGCCAAACAACAAAATAAAGTATTTTCACCATTTTAGTTTGAAACATGATCTACCAACAATAAAAATAAAGCATGCATACGGAAGCAAATAACAATCAAACAAATAAAAATCACACAAAACATGGGTTGCCTCCCAAGAAGCGCTTTCTTTATTTACGAGTCTTGTAGCTAGACTCAAGGTCATGGGCTACTACGTAACATGGGTGAGTTCCTCACTGAGGACATCTTTGGGATCAAACTTAGGTTTCAACTTCCTATCGGTTTTCTTAGTGCGGTATGACCTTTCAAACTTTTCTCCATCCGGATCATACGAAATCATCTTCATATGCCATGATCCGTCACCTTCCTTAGGTGGCTTGTCCCACCTCCATTTACACTTATCCCCCTCTCTTTTCCACTTGTTCATCTCTATGTTAATGGGCATTACGCTTAAGAACTCAATCATTTTCCTAAAGACTAGGGGGTCCTCAAAAGGGTCTAGCTCTTCATCTCTAGCTATGAGTTGTTCCACTGAATGTGTTTTATCGATGAAATCTTTTTCTAGATAGAATGGGCGTTGAGGTCCTATAAAGTTTCTTTCTATCCAAGGTCCATATCTAGATGGTTTCCTATTCATCTCTACCCAATGTGGTGTCGGTTCATTATCACAATCATAGCTATGTTTCTTAACATCATATACCGACCAAGTATCGCCCTTACCTACCGCTATCTTAGACTCCATACAATCTATCATCGCACTAGCGGTTGCTAAGAATCCTCTTCCTACTAATAATGGGCATGTAGTGTCACTAACCATATCTAGGACGTGAAAATCCGCTAAAATAGTTAACTTCCCTACGTGAACAACTACATCCTTAATCATCCCAACCGGGTGGGCAATACTCCCATCCGCTAGACCAATTAATACATCTGTCTCCTCTAACTTTCCTAGCTTGAGGGTGGTGAAAAGGGATAAGGGAATCAAGTTGAGGCTTGACCCTAAATCGGCTAGTGTTTCGAAAGCTTTGGATTTTCCTATCTTACAAGGCAAAACAAATATACCCGGATCATCAAGCTTTTTAGGCAACTTGTTTTGAATGAAGGCGGTCCCATTTTTACCTAGTTTAAATTTCTCATACTTTTCTAGGAGGGCACTATAGTAGGGAGCACGGGCTAAGACATCAATGACGGGGCGTTCAAGGTGAAGCTCCTTGAATTCGTCGTCAAGGTCTTGCGTAGGAGGTATTTCAACTATACTTTTGACTGGTTTTATATCAGGTGTTTTATTTGATTGGTCCTTTTGAAGAATTTGGTTTTGTTTGAAACACGTGCTCGTTGATTTAACCGAGTAGTATTACGGACAAGAAGTGGGTGACGAAACTGATGATATGGAATTAATGTTTAGTTTTGGGTTCTTGACCGTGTCGCTTGGGAGTGCTCCCATTTCTCAGTCATTGAGAACTTTCAACAATGTGTCAATTTTGGTGGTCATCTCGCTTTGCGTTTGTTTGAAATCGGCTTCAAACTTAGATATGCGAGCTTCTTGAGATGCCATAAACTTGGACATCAATCCTTCAAGACTGTTGGTACTACCATAGTTGTTAGAAGGATTGTTGTTGAAAGTACGGTTGGAGGGTGGACCGTTTGGTTGGTAACGATTAGGCGGATTGGAAGAATTGTTTTGGTTTTGTTTCCACCTAAGGTTCGGGTGATTTTTCCAAGAAGGGTTGTAGGAATCACCGTAAGGGTTTGGCTCGGGTTTGAAAGTGTACCACTTATCTCCCGCTTCGTCGGTACGCGAGGATGCATAGTCCGCAAAAGCTGTCCCGGGGAGTTCCACGCAATCACGAGTGTCATGGGGACCACTACATAATTCGCATGAAGAAGTGATTTTATTCACTTGGCTTGAAGGCTTAGGAGCTTCGTAAGATTTCATGAGAAACTTGACTTGGTCCTCAAGTTCCATGATCCTACTGTCGGGAGTGCTAGAATTGTTCGAAGGCAAAGATATTACCTTGACCGTTTTGTTCAAATCACGGGGATCATTCCAACTTTCATTGTCATAGAGAGCAAGATCTTCTATGAGTTCCCATGATTCTTCTGCACTTAGATCACGTAGCTTACTACCGGCCGATTGGTCAATGGTTCGCCTTGTGGAGAGATCGATATGGTCATAGAAGATTTGGACTTGGAGCCAAAGATCTATGCCATGATGAGGGACTTTTTGGAGTAAGTCCTTGAAATGAGTCCATGCTTCATATAGAGTTTCACCTTGACGTTGTTGGAACATCAAGATATCATTTCTTAGCTTGGTAGTTCTCCCCGGTGGGAAAAATTGAGCAAGGAAACGAGTGGTGAGATCATCCTATGAGGTGATAGATCCCGCGGGTAAACGTTCAAGCCATTGACTAGCTTGATCACGTAGAGAGAATTGGAATAGGCGTAATCGGGTCGACTCTCTAGTTGTAACATCAAGGTCTATAGAATCTACGATTTTAAGGAAGTCCCTGAGATGTTGATTTGGATCTTTGGAACGAAGTCCATGGAATGCACATCCGCTTTGCACCAACCGGATGGTGTCGGATCGCAAGGGAGACACATTGGCTCCTTGGGTGAGCTCAATGGTGTTTCGATAGCCTTGGTGGCTAGGTCGGGAGTACTCTCCTAGGGTTCGGGGCCTAAGAGGTTGGTTAGCTAGTGATGGGTTTTGTGGGTGGTCTTGTTGTGGTGGGTTGATGGGTTCAAAGATGTTACCACCTTCCATGATGTCGGATGGTAAGAGTTACGAACAAAGGCACGAAGAAATAAGATAGACTAAAGAAGACCTAAAAAATAAAAATAAAATCTTACTAGAAAGGAATCTAGCAAGTAGACCTAATAAAAAGAAATTATAACCTAGACAATAACTATTCCCCGGGCTGCGGCGCCAAAAACTTGATGCGTGGGAATTGCACCAGGCTTTACCTCTCGAGGGATCTCGAGAAGCTTACAACCCCCACCAGGCAGTGTACCTGATCGTTGTAGTATAGTATAGTGACAAGTACCAGGGGATTGATCGTTCAACTTAGGAATAGTGTCGCTAGGATTAGAAAACCTAAAAACTAGGTCTAGAGGTGAGGGATGATTCTTTTTGTATTTTTTTTATTTTATAAAAGCAATTAAAAATCTCGGTTTTTAGAGGAGTGGGCGGAATTAGTTGCTAATCAACTAACCCAATAACTAAGATGCAATCAAAATAAAATAACAAAAATGAAAATAAACTAAATTAAGGTAGTGGTGTGAACAATATATGGCAGAATTGTGTTTACTTAGATTTCACTACTCCCTAGATATCTTTTACAGGTTAATTACTTGTTATAGTTGCGTGGATGATGGATTGTATTCCTTAATACCATTCATGGGGTGGCGTACTTACTTCCCCAATTCTATAAGCTCCTACTTCACTCCTATGTCGAGCCGGCTAAGAAGCTCCTAACATGGGATCATTAGAATTCGCTCATGCATTAAATACAACCATAAAAACCTAGTACACATCGGTTCGTGTTTCTTAAGACGTTCAAACAAGTTACATAATGGAGATTTGCCAGTTTTCTTAAGCCTAACATTGAAATCATTCATCCATTACAACTATAAACAGGCAATCAACCTATAATCAACATCTAGGTTTCATTACATCTAAGCAAACACACAATAGATCTAGCCTAGCATGTTAAAATCAAGACAAGTGTAAGATATATTCAAACAACACATAGACATATTGAATGAATTGGAAGAATACTTATCTCAATTGAACATGAAGGGTTTCAAGGGGTGAAAACCCTTGAAAATACTGTTACAAATGAGCTAAGGTTTATTAGGTTCGGCCCTAAAATTCTCCACACACGTTCCTCTCTTTAATGAATGAAAATTAGAAAAGTATATATAGATTTTAGGAAGTGACGACGTCAAGAAGAAAAATCTGACGCCGTCATCTCACCGCCAATAAAGTTCTCGGACTGCCTAGATCCAAAGCTGAAGCCGTCATGTGTAATTCTGCTCTGGGCCGTCACCACATTTACTCTTGACGCCCTTGTGCTGACGCCGTCACGTTTTCTCTGGGCCGTCATCCATTTTGCTCTTGACGCCGTCATAAAATTCTTCTTGATGCCGTCAGGTACTGTTCCCAGCAAGGAAAATTAAGACTTTGCCGTTTTCTTCACTTTTATGCTCCAAAAACGTCTAAAATGCTTCCTTTTCCAGAATTCACTCCCAAAGTACCTAAAATCACAAAAACAACGATTTAGGGCAATATTTGATTAAATAAATTCCAATTTCGGCTTAAATGACCCCCTAAAAACGGTTCATTTTTCGCCTCATTACTAGTTGTAGTTGTGGTGGTGGTGGTGGTTTTGGCTGGTGGTGGTAATGGCTGATGGTGGTAGTGGTGTCTGGTGGTGTAGTAGTGGTGGTGGTGGTGGTGGTTGGTGGTGGTTGTGGCTGGTGGTGGTAGTGGCTAATGGTGGTGGTGGTGGTTGCTGCTGATGGTGGTGGCTGGTTGTAGTCGTGGTGGTGGTGGTGGTTTTGGCTGGTGGTGGTAGTGGCTGATGGTGGTAGTGGTGGCTGGTGGTGTGGTAGTGGTGGTGGCTGGTGGTGGTAGTGGCTAATGGTTGAGGTGGTTGCTGGTGGTGGTGGTGGCTGGTGGCTGGTTGTGGTTGTGGTTGTTTTGGCTGGTGGTGGTAGTGGCTGATGGTGGTAGTGGTGGCTGGTGGTGTAGTAGTGGTGGTGGTGGTGGTGGCTGGTGGTGGTAGTGGCTAATGGTGGTGGTGGTTGCTGCTGGTGGTGGTGGCTGGTTGTGGTTTTGGTGGTGGTGGTGGTTTTAATGAGACCGAACTAATCCAAAAACACGATTTACACGTTTAGTCCCTTTTCATCCGTTTCTATACGTTTTTACCAATTTCTGTTTGTTTTTACACGTTTTTTATGCATGTGTTATGACCCGAATAAAATTATAACCGATTTAATGAGAGCGAACTAATCCAACAACACGATTTACACGTTTAGTCCCTTTTCATCCGTTTCATACGTTTTTACCCATTTCTGTTTGTTTTTACACGTTTTTTATGCATGTGTTATGACCCGAATAAAATTATAACCGATTTAATGAGACCGAACTAATCCAACAACACGATTTACACGTTTAGTCCCTTTTCATCCGTTTCCATACGTTTTTACCCATTTCTGTTTGTTTTTACACGTTTTTTATGTATGTGTTATGACCCGAATAAAATTATAACAGATTTAATGAGACCGAACTAATTCAACAACATGATTTACACGCTGAGTCCCTTTTCATCCGTTTCCATACGTTTTTACCCATTTCTGTTTGTTGTTACACGTTTTTTATGCATGTGTTATGACCCGAATAAAATTGTAACCGATTTGTTAGAAACTTTTTAAGTCTTTATTTTATAACTTTGACCTTAAATATTTGTATTTGTGTTGTATAATATTTGATGAAAATACATTTAAATTAAAACACAATCCATCCATCTAAAAGTATTATATAACACAAGATAGAAAACTTAAGGTGAAAGTTGTAAAAGAAAGACTTAAAGGGTAAAACTACAACAATATTGGGCCTTAGTATTTATCATCATCTATGATTACTGTTTTAACTTTTAATTACTCTCCTCGGTTTTCTGATCGAAGAAGCCGCCTGACTCAATAGTACTCATGATCTTGGAGAAAAGAAAAGTATTTTGTGTTAATAAGCGAAATTTTTTGAAAATAATTTACAAGAATTTGGAGCCAAAATTTTGATCCAAAATTTTTAAATCACCTAATTATTTGGCATTTAGCATAAATAAGAGCCCATATTCATGAAAATACCCTGTTTTGTCTCCTAATTAAACTAAACACTGCAACCAAAACACAAAAATCAAATCTTCAATCACCATTACTCTCCAAGCCAAAATCATTTTCTTGTACACATTGTTGCTCAAGAGTCGCATGGAAATGGTTGAAGACATTGATACTGATATTTTGCTTCCAGATAATGAAGCTGATGTTAACACATGCTTCATCTTATGAAGAAAATGACAACCAATTAAATCGAAAACTGTCTAATAGGGGCATAACCAGGCTAGCTAAGTTTCACCTTCAATATGGCCATCCTGGTCAAGTAAAGCACAAGGTAACCATCGATGCGTTGAATAGGGTTACAGGGTTAAACAAAGCACTGTTTGCGAGTTTTTTAGGAGATGTGGTTCGTGAGCACATAGCTTTGAAGGTTCTATCCTGGAAGAAGGTGGATAAAGAATCAAGACAAAAATTATGGGATGAAATCACGGTACATATATACTAATTTTTAACCCAGTATATATGTTTAATTTATCAATTATCTACAACTAATTAAGAACATTGTGTTAATCTTTGCAGCGATATTTTGATGTTGACGTGACATTCAAAAAGGTGGTAATAAATCGTCTTGGTCAACTGCTAAGGAATTACAGAATGAAACTCAGGGAAAAATACATATTGCCCAACCTAGATACACCTGAGAAAATGAATGAATGGCCGGAAAAGTATAGTACAATTGTGACACAAGAACAATGGGTTGAGTTTGTAACCTAAACGACCACCAATGAATACAAGGTTTTAATTAGTCATCTTTATTTAGTTTATATGTCATTTCATAATTTTTGGTTTGCAGCATTACCTCATATATAAATGCCTTATGATTTTGTGTTTTTTAGGAGAAATCAGATAAAGCTAAACTGTCGCGTTCCAAAAATATTTATCAGCATAAAATGGGACGAGGTGGATATGTTTATGTTAAAGAGAAAATGGTAAGGTTATACATACTGTTTGTTTTACTAATTGATCAGAATCGATTATCTTGGTTTAACTTTACATATATGTGTATGCACTTGATGTCCATTAGATCGAAAAAAAAGAAATTGAAGCAGATGTTGAACCGCCGCGTGGTGTATTGTGGGTCAAAGGAAGGCAAAACAAAGACGGAGAATCTCCAGATGCTGAGATTAGTTCGGTGGCAGATAAACTTGTAAATTTAACTGCAAATTCTAGTATTATGCTTATATACCAGCAGCATTAACTTTGTACTAGCCGTACTAACTTGTATACTAGCAGTACTAACTTTTAATACCAACAATTCCCATATTTTTTTTAAGAAAGAAGCTGATGAAAAGATCAAGGAAGGAACCTTGGCTGTTGATGATGGCACTGATGCCATTACAGTTGTGTTTGGTAAGGAAAAGGGAGGTTATGCAAGAGGAGTGGGAAATGGAGTTACATATAAGAGGTATTTTATTCTTTCTCGAACCAGAAAAGAAACTGATGAAAGAATTGAGTTACTTCAAACTCAACTTGATAATGAGAGAAGCTAGCGTAAAAAAAAGATCTAATGCTCAAGAAACTGTCCACCGAGATATCAGAAAAAGATGACTAGGTCAAGCAATTGTCCGCTGAGATGGCAGATACAAAAGGAATTGTTTCTAAAATGCTGAGTCTTTTGAGTTCACAAGGGATTAAGTTGGATATGGCATCTCCATTTCCATTAGACTCAAATGTAAGCCATTTTTTATGTTGTTAACAATTTCATTTTCTAATGCTAACACCAATGTATTTCTTAATTTAATTTAATTATATTGCAGGTGACGACTCCAATGGCCATTGATAATATAGATATCAGCACTAATGATCATCAGGTGGTCGACGGAACTCAGTTCAGTGTTGGTGTACGCGCACGTGATAAAGATGTGATAATTCAGAAGAAGCCTACAGCTGGGATTGAAACTTTGGAACCGGTAATGGAAACAATGGTAAGGAGTAAACCATTATCCCCATTTGATTTTTTAATTTTACCTACATTACTAATGTATCGTGTTTTACATATACATATAGGAACGTGTTAACAATGTTAAGAAAATACCAAAGACACGACAAAACGGGTCTGCAGATTCCCAATCGCAAGGAGATGCATCTCCAACAAAAGAACTACCAAAAGTATGTATTTCATGCAACATGTTTCTTGTTATTTTATTTTTAAAATAATGTACCGTGTTTTATATATACGTATAGGAACCTATTACAAATGTCGTACCTAAGAAAATGGGTAAGTCACGACGAAACGGGTCTCCAGCTTCCCTATCGCAGGATAATGTGTCTCCAACAACACAAGCACAAGTATGTATTTCAACATGTTTCTTCTTGTTATTCTTAATTTTGTTCAAATAATTTCTAATATATACGTATGCAAAAATTCTTTGTTTCAGACAATCAATTGCAAACTGTGGCACATAAAGAAATCAAATATTGTTGCTTTGGGTCGCATACACAACATTCCAGGAAAACAAATGCTACATAACAAACCACTCCCAAATGATTGCTACAGAGTCTCAATTGATAAATCGTTAGTGGATGCAGCATGCATACCGGACATAGGGAATATTGGGTTAAAAACAGTTAGGGAAGGCGTGAATTGTTTCTTTGCATGGCCAAAGGATCAAGTTATTCTTGCTGATCATGAGGAGGTACATACATGTGTTTTTTCAACCTATATATATATATATATATATATATATATATATATATATATATATATATATATATATATATATATATATATATATATATATATATATAATTCTTCATATTAAATTCAATGTTTGATACAAGCGTCTTTTGTTTACTACAGGTTACACCACCAACTACGAAATCAAAAGTTAGTTAACCGATTCATGGACCAAAACTACAACCGAAGCGCATAAATTATGTCTCTAGTGCAGAAGTGCAAAAGCAAGCTAGGGGTCCGGGGAAGATTCAAAAGGTTTTAACTTATAGTAGTTGACAATTTCATTACATGCGACATTAAAATTCTATATATATTTTGTTCATTTATATACATTCGAATTGTATGGAATTTGAAATTGCTTTTTGTTCTTAATTCTGTTTTATTTATATACTAGCAGTTTTATTTCTCTGATCTAGCAGTAGTAACTCTGATCCAGTAGTAGTAACTTAGTACTAGCAATACTAACATCATTGGTCACTCTTTTTTTTAATTTGATGTGTGACTAAATATTACCAAATGACACACGAATTAACAATTCATGAGACCATTGGATTAACATTAGTCACACAGAACACACATGTCTGCATTTTAAACAACATATGGTCACACTTATTAACACTTTTGGCCACTGTTTGCTTAATTGTATGTGACTAAATACCAAAAAAAAAAAAAAAAAAATATATGCATTGTGTGACTAAATATTACAAAAGGCCACACAAACATAAAATTCACGTGGCCATTGGATTATCAATAGTCACACAAAATACACATTTCTTCATTTTAAACAACATATGGTCACACTTATTAACACTTTTGGCCACTGTTTGCTTAATTGTATGTGACTAAATACCCAAAAGAAACATGCTTTATGTGACTAAATATTACAAAAGGCCATGCAAACATAAACTTCATGTGGCCATTGGATGATCAATAGTCACACAAAATACACATTTCTTCACTTTAAACAACATATGGTCACACTTATTAACACTTTTGGCCACTGTTTGCTTAATGGTATGTGACTAAATACCCAAAACAAACATGGTTTGTGTGACTAAATATTACAGAAGGCCACGCAAACATAAACTTCATGTGGCCATTGGATGATCAATAGTCACACAAAATACACATTTCTTCACTTTAAACAGCATATGGTCACACTTATTCACACTTTTGGCCACTGTTTGCTTAATGGTATGTGACTAAATACCCAAAACAAACATGCTTTGTGTGACTAAATATTACAAAAGGCCACGCAAACATAAACTTCATGTGGCCATTGGATGATCAATAGTCACACAAAATACACATTTCTTCACTTTAAACAGCATATGGCCACACTTATTCACACTTTTGGCCACTTGTGTTAAATTGTATGTGACTAACTCCAAAAAAATAACACGCATTGTGTGACTAAATCATCACAAACGTCACATTTATTGTATATTCATGTGGCCATTGGATTATCAATAGTCACACAAAATACACATGTACTTGAATATATCATCTCAAATGTCACATATATTATATATTTATGTGGCCAAAGGTCGAACAATAGTCACTCTCAAAAAACATTCGTGTGACTATAAGGTGTTTACGGTCACTGATAATGAATAATCCAACAAAACTTGTGCCTAATTTGTCACACATATTCGGGGTTTTGGTCACTCTTTTTCGATGGAAAAGGCCACGAACTCAACAATGTGACCATATGCCACCTACGGTGGCGGGACCTTTAGTGACACACAACGAAAAAAACGTGTGTGACTATATGCATATTGTCACACATTTTTGGCGTGACGAATACAACTCTTTGTACCAGTGTTCAGGTATTTGTTGTACATGGGTTACGGGTATCTGTTGCCCATAGGTAAACCTATGGGTTAGTGAAATGCAACAAAGTACAAAACCGTGATATGAAAATTAATTATGAAACTATGTAATAAGACACCATACCAATTTTTCCAATACAATGTTCACAAAATACTTAAACACATGTCTGAAACTAGAAAATTAAACATCATTACACAAAATTGTAGTCATATTAGTTCATTTCACGAGAGTAAAATAGTTTAAAATTTCGTTAACAAAATACAAATTCTAGTCACTTAGCAATCTTAGCACCCTATTTCTTCAACAACTTACATAAAAGCTTACAAATATTTATTGTGTTTTCAAGAGAGTTGTGTATTATTAAATATATACCAACAACTTTACCAATCTTTAAGTGTTATAATAAATTTTAGTTTAGCAAAGGTTCAGGGGTACACCCACATGTATTTTCAGGGGTATAAACATGGGTATTTTAAATGTGTTTCATGGGTTTACTCGTGACGGATATACATTGCTGACTCCTCCCAAACAGTCAGTCCGTAAGTCAACCAAGTAAGTTTGGTCAACAGGTCAAACCTGTGTGGGAGAGGAGAGATAAATTTATAATCCGGTGTAAGCACACTGTGTTCCCGGGTCGTTATGTCCTAACGAGATTGAAATTGTATTCAGGAAAACATTTGAGGGATTTAGTGATTAGGGAAAGTAACCAAATAATGATTTGGATTTGATTATGCTAATGGAAATGATTTAGATTAAGCTAGATTAACAGTATTAACAATTATAGGAAACAGATACGTGATTAAACCTAAAACGTAAACCAAATTTTAAAACAAACGTGATTGCGTACTGAAAAAGTGGGAATTTAGCAAAACTAAACTTAAGGGGGGTGAAAATGACTTTTTTACAAACTTAATAATAAAATAAAATTTTATAAAAAAGAAAAGTATTTTTTTGATTATTTTATTATTTAATATTAATTCAAAACTATTTAATAATTAATTAAAATTAATTTAAATTACTAAAAATACTAAAAGGACTTAGAAAATTAAATTTTTTTTAAACTAATAAACCATTACAGGAATCCTATGAAAATTATAAAAAGTTTATAAAAATTATAAATAAGCTAATTTAAATATTAATTACTTAATCATTAATTAAAACCTATTTAAACTAATTTAATTTTAAAAAATAGCAAATGAACAGTGAAAATTAAGAAAATTTTCCTTAAAATACTTTATGATTTATAAAAGTTAGGTAAAATATAAAAAGGCACTAGTGATTAAAAATAAGCAGTATTGATTTTTATTTTTGATTTTTCAATTAAAACTAATTAAACTAAAATTAATTATTATAAATGCTAAATCTATTCAGAAAATTATGAAAATTTTTACACAACTATTTTAATATGACAGAAAATTAAGAAAATATAAAATTGGAAAGTTCTTTTTGAAAAAGCAGAAAAATAAGCCAAATGGCTCAAATAGAAGCTATCATTTTTTTTTTATATTTGGTTTTTCTTGTTTTTCTTTTACACAACTATTTTAATTACTTTTGTGAAAACAACTTCTTTGAAATTCAAAAATAAGCTTAATGGCTTATCAGTTGAAGTTATTAGGCTAAAAAGGATTTTTTAGTGAATTAAGCTACTTAATAAGCTACCAATACTGAACTAAGGACTAAATAAGCTACAACTAAGTAAGATGCACACAAATTAAGCTAAAACAACTAAATACGCTAACTGAATAATCCAGGAAATACAAATAAGCACAACCTAAAACCTGAGAACCAAATAGGTCAATAAGGCCAACTACAGGCCTATGTGGGGCCCACAGGAGAGGTCAGGACTCCAAGGATAGGGTGGAATCAATAAGCTAAGCTAGAAAGCTTCTAAATAGGCTAAGGTTCAAGGGCTGGGTCCCACTAATGAGCTCTCAGTGAGCTTATGAATGTGGCTTGGATTCCTGCTGATTATCAGAAGGAATTAGGCAAAGTTCAGGGTTGAAATAAGCTATAGGCAAGGGACTTAAGGTCAAAAATAAGCCTATAAGTGAAAAGATGGCTTGTTGAGCTTTCTAAAAAGCCAAGGCTCAAGCCCTAGGGTTCACAAAAAAGCTCTGGGTGAGCTATTGAAAATCAGCTTATGGACTGAGTGTCTTGGTGCAGGGCACATGCTTTCCCTACAGGCCTAAATAAGCAACTGAATAAGCTACTAGAAAAAATTGTAAAACCGGGGGGTTTTTATTATTAAAAAGGGGATTGGGCCTGTTACTGTTGGGCTGAGGGTGTGGAATGGGTTTGTGTTTGTTTTGGATTTTGGATTTGGACTAGTAATAACAAACGGTCCATTTGGTTTTTACTAGTGAAAAGCATAAGGACCAAATTTGTAAATTCTAAAAACTGAGGGGGTGGACTTGTGACTTTCCCAAAGTTATTTATAATGGTATAACTTGTCACATTTAATTATCTAAGGGCCATTTTTGCAATTTCCCATATTTGAATGTCTAGGGACTATTTCAGCCAAATTTGAAACTTGAAGGACCAATCTTGCAAATTCTTTAAACTTTTCACCTAGGGACCAATAATGAAAACTTGTGAATTCCCAAGGATCTTTGTTGACTTTTCATCCAAATCCAATGCTCAAGGGCCATTTCTATTAATTTCCAAACTTGAGGGACCCTTTCTGCCAATTTTGCAAATTTTTGTTCGAAGGACTATTTTTGGCATTTTGTGATTCCACAAGGTGTGTTTTGACAATCTAAGCTCAAAAGTGGTAATTTTCTTCCCCGGCTCTGGCTTTTGACATGTTTTCCAAACTCGTGCTCGTTTTTGTCCTTTTTGGCCTGATTTATGCCAATTTCTGAAATATTCATTCCTGCACGATCACAAATACAAAAGTATAATATCTTTCGCAATTATGGTTAGTTTGTGTCTGTTTTGGTCTTAATTTGGCCAGAAAAAGGTGTGTGAATAAGCACACACCAAATCCCCCTAGACTAATGTATTGTCGTGTCCTCACGCAATGGGATCAATTCACGCTCTACGAGATAAATAACTTTCATAACTCTTTTTAATAACATTGAAGAAGTAGTAAAATGTTTAAAAGAGAGTACAAAATCATTTATTCTTGAGAACGCTCCGTTTTTCAGCTTTTATTTCATACACTACTATTTACGTACTTTTTACTTATTGTGTGATGGGATGTTTGACTTTCATCATTTTTTTCAATAACCTTTAGGGTCACAGAGTAAGAAACACAGCTCAGAGAAAAGTGTCCATACGGATAGAATTCATCGTCCATGATTTTTCACGAGTTCCCAAGCTAAGCGTAAAAACAAAATCATAGCCAAAAATGTCATTAGATGCTAACACTACTCATAAATGCTAATTGTAAATTCCTGCTCCCAAGTCTTATTGTATATAGACTTTGTTAAAGAAATTATTTCTCATTTTCGTTCCGATAGTTTAAAGTCTGATAGATTTAAGCGGATTTAGAAATCGTTTAAATTTTAACTCAAAAGGCTCATATGTTCACACCACATTTTTTTTTAGCTTGGTTTTTCATATATAACTTGTACCTCAAACATACGGAGCTTCACGGTGAATCTCCCAGACCTAAGCGCCTTTCAGAATAAAGGATGCAAGGATCCGCTTGTCGAACCGCAGTTATTTTTGGTACTTATGACTTTATTACTTTGCCTCAAGCATACGGAGCTTCACGGTGAAACTCCCAGACCTAAGCGCCTTTCAGAACAAAGGATGCAAGGATCCGCTTGTCGAACCGCAGCTATTTTTGGCATTTATTACATATTGATGGTGTTATTTATGAACCTCGTGTGGCACACAACAAAACAGGTAGTTCCAAGACCTAAACACCTTTCAGAATAAAGGATCCAAGGCCCATTTAATGCTTATGCCATCACGTAAAGTGAGCGGAAATTTAGACAACTTTTGAAAACGCGTAATTCTAATTATTTTATTTTTGGGTTTTCAATCTTGCGGGAGCAAGGACTACAAGTAACCGTTATGAGCTCTAAAGAAATCCAACTATTCCACGTTTAGCATCTAATCACACTAATGACTTTACTATCATTTCTCGTTCACCGCAAATTTAAAATCTCAAGTAATGAGATCCGCGGATGCTTAGCCTAAAAAGTTAAGGGAACAAGCTAGGGCTCAACACGCCCGGTCAAGTCAAAATTTCTATTCCTACTCTACCCAGCGGAAAATCAAAACAAAGTGTCAAAACTTATTATATTTTTGCAACAAATTTTCAAATTTTTTCAATTTTTTGGACTTTTTTGGTGACTTTTTTCAAATTTTTTTTTTTTTTTATTTTTCGAGAAAAATGGAGTTGTATGAGTAAACAGCACATGAAAGGTGCAAGTCAAATCGAAGACCAAGACTAAAGTTAAACATTGTCCTCAATGTTTTAAAGGTGAGGGTCATCCTACGTGGCATCTAAGGCTGTTTATTAATTATGCCAAAAGATAACGTTAGTTAAGGATATCAGAATTCTTGAACAATGAAGCATGAATGAAGTAAGGACAAAACACGAGTACGAGAGCCTTCATGCATCAGGAACAATTACCTATACAAACACAACAACAACCAAACAAAAGATGCAGAAGAGGTTGCCCCATTCTCGTTACGTTATTAGAAAGAAGAGAGAAGTCAAAGACATGGGTGAAAACCCATGTGATTTCTAATGTTTTTGTTCACCGAGTCACTAGCTTGACTCGATCCCCGAATTCATTGGTTCGTGGGGAATGTTTGGAGATCTGGGACAACCATGGGTGGTATGTCCCCTCCAAAGTAGTGCTTCAACCGATGACCATTCACCTTAAAGTTGGGACCGTCGGGTTGAGATAACTCAATGGTTCCATAAGGAAATACTTTGGTGATAGTGAAAGGTCCAGACCAACAGGCTTTGAGTTTGCCCGAGAAAATCTTCAATCTTGAATTAAAAAGAAGGACTCGATCACCAACGTTGAAAACGCAGTTCTTAATCTTTCGTGAATCTTCTTTGTCTTTTCTTTTTAGATCAAAGAGTTCTTGTAAGTCTGATCACAAAGTTCATTTAATTCATTTCGCTGAACCTTGCGGTGATCACCCGCTGTCTGAACGTCGAAGTTGGCATGTTTCAAGGCCCAGTAGGATTTGTGCTCAAGCTCGATCGGCAGATGACACGCCTTCCCGTAAACAAGCTTGTAAAGAGTACACCCGATGGGTGTTTTCTAAGTTGTTTGGAAGGCCCAGAGTGCGTCATCTAGTTTGTCCGACCAAGAGGCACGGTTTTCACCTATGGTCCTCTCTAAAATCCATTTAATGCCTCGGTTGGAAACCTCCACCTGCCCACTTGTTTGGGGGTGATATGCGGTGGAATGATGGTGAGTGACACCCTACTTAAGCATCACTTTTGCGAATTGATCATTGCAAAAGTGTGAACCACGATCACTAATGATAGCACGTGGAGTTCCGAACCTAGCAAAAAGAGATTTCAAAAATTTTACAAGAACTCGGGCGTCGTTGGTGGGTAGAGCCTTTGCTTCAACCCATTTGGACAAATAATCGACAGCCACGAGTATATACTTATTCCCTCGTGAAGACGGGAATGGACCTGTTGACATAAATAATGCCTAAAAACATTATTAACATATTATCAATATCTCTATGTTTTGATTATTACAAAACATAAACCCATTGAACTAAAATTTATGACATAAACAAGTATTTAGTGATTAATATTCTCTTTACATCTAAATCACTTAAGGTATGAATAAACAAAGTGTTTATTGCAATCTATGATCAAAGGAAAATTTTTCTAAATCACTAGAACTTTTATAAAATGTCATTAACACTTAATATCTTTTATAAAACCTTTTTGGAAATAAAAGAATATGTTTAAATCACTATAAATATATGATTTCAAATTTCCAACCAAAAATGGAAAATTTTAACCAGAAAAACCTTCCCCACAAAAGGTCAAAAAACTCCAACGTTCAAGAGGGCGGCCCCCTTAATTATACTAGGCGGCCCCCTTAATCATTAAGGGGACCGCCCCCTAATTAAGGGGACCGGCCACGCTCCAGAACAATATTTTTGCTCCCTATAAATACTAGTTCATTCCACAGATTTTTCTCACCTTTTGCACTCCTAAACTTTCTTTTCTAGATCTTCATTTCTATTCTCTTAATCCTTTGATCATACATACATAAATCTTTGTTTCAAAGTGATCCAAACATCATCCTCTCAAGTACAAGAGAAGAATACTTCTATCCTCCAAGACAAGAAGTATTACAACTTGTTGTGACCTCCACATCCAAGTTGTTAGAGCATCATCAATTGTATCTATATCTTTGTGTAATTAGTTGTGAATATTTGATAGTAGATAGTTTAGCTAGGTATATAGATAGTGTGATTGGTTAGTAGTTTGTTGTGAAGGGGAAGAGTTAGGAAGTAGATTGTAGTGAAGAAGATTGGTGTGAAGTAGATAGGTGTGAAGTAGAAAGTAGTGAAGAAGATTGGTGTGAAGTAGATAGGTGTGAAATAGAAAGTTGTGAAGTAGATTGGTGTGAAGATTGATTGGTGTGAAGAGGTTGTGTAGAAGTTGTGACGAAGTTGTGGTGTGTACATTGATGTGTAAGGTTTTCTCCGCCATAAGGGAGCTTGTTTACATAGTGAAGAAAACTCTCGAGTTAGGTGCTCGGGGAGTGGAGTAGGGCAAGGAAGGTATCCTTGTAGCCGAACCACTATAAATCTTTTGTCTCGCGGTTCGATCTTTACATCTCTCATTTATTTTTTTACTTACATTATTATTGCTATATCGTACATATTTAGTGTTGTTTATATTGTGCAAGACTTGAGATCACATATTATCGAATCTAAATTTTTGAAAATAAAGAAAACACTCAAACAATCTTTTATAACAAATTAAAAAGACGTAAAACTATTCAACCACCCCTTCTAGTTTTCCACAATTGGTATCAAGAGCCACGTCTAGCAAGATTTTTAAAATATATTGTATTTTAAAACTTGTAACGATCTATGGAATCTGAAAAATATTTAGAAGGGCAATCTATGCAATGACCACCTGATGACGTATAGTCTATATGTGGGCCGTGAGCCCAAATGATAAACATTACTAAAGCCCAAACCCACCATGAGTGGGCTATCATAATAATGATTTGGGCCGCACTACCAATGGGTTGGACTCACGAAGGCCCAAGCCCAACCAAACTATTTACGGTCTAGATAAGGATCTTCTATTTACGGATAAAGATCCTTGGACCGGATAAGCACCACGTGTGTGAAGAGTAAGGAGCACGAAACCTACAAGGATTCTGTGCCTATATATAGAATGACATAATTCTCATTAAAGGATACACGAAACCCTAACTCTTTAATATAACCCTAAACCGATTACTTACTCTCACGCCGGAGGATAATCGTGGGAGACAATCCCACGATAAGCCTAACGGTGTTTTTTTACTTTCTTAGTGCGCAGGTTTCAAGCATTAAGAGCTAATTGGTACTTGAGCAGGAGCCCAAACTAGGAACGCCCAACTTTTGTATCAACAAGTGGCACCATCCGTGGGACCCTACACTAAGAACTAAGAACTAGAATGACGAAGAACAAAAACTCAAGCCAGCGGACTCCGCTGTTGGAAAAAACACGTGACCCCCAGAGGAAGAACCCTCAAGACTCGACCTCTAGGCAGGCCTCTGGAACAACCAGTGCGCCTGGTCAGCAAGAAACGGGACCAACCCTACCTCTCCCAGCGGTAGAATTGCCTACAAGGACTACTCAAGCCACCACGGTGGTCCCAAGCGTTGAAGAACTTCAGCACACCCTCTTCAATACTCCCCATCAAACAGCACCTATAGTGGACAACACTGTGCCACCTGGCGCACCCAACCGAGATAGGGCGCCTAATGTTGAGGCAGAAATCCTTGCAGTGGATGAGGACGCACCAGATTTAATGTTAAGTAATTTTGTATCCCAAAATTACGAAACCTTAACCGCCCTTATGCAAGAAGAAGCAAGGAGAAGGTCGAGTATGAGCCTGCAAGCCCGGCTCAACTTTGGTCCTTAACGCGAAACATCACCACCGCGCTACCAAAGAGGGGGGCGCGAAAATAACGAAAGACGTACCAATATCCATGATAGACTTGGTACAGCATCTGACTCACAATACTCGGAGGAATACGAAGATGTTGAGAGGCGCACCAATGTTTACTCCAGACTTGGTAGTCGAAGGATACATGATAGACTTGTACGTCAACATTCACCAAGCGAAGGCTCCTCCAGGTCTGGGAGCAGAAGAATTCACGACAAGTTGGGAAGGCGAACTTCCCTAAGTGAAAGCCCCTCAAACTCTTCCTCTGAGGAAAACCGTCGCAAACGCCGCAAGAGAGATAACTTCTCCTCTAGTGACTCCTCGGACGACGAGGATAAAGAAACAGGAACACTGGAAGTCAAGAGGAAGACGTCGTGAAGAGGAAGACGAAGACATATCTCTTCCTTGGCGCCGTCAAAATATTGATGCGTTCACACGGCGCATTAGTGACTACTCAGATGATAAGAATAGGCGCATGCCCATCAATGTGAAAACATATGATGGAACAGGTGACCCTGATGATCACCTAAAAATTTCGAATTTGCTTCTACCATCAAAAATTGGCCACAGCCTGTGTGGTGTCATATGTTTAACTCCACCTTAGTAGGAACGCGCGGACCTGGTTTAGTAAGCTTCCACGAAGAAGCATAAACGGGTTCGAAGAACTGCGAAAAGCATTCCGTTTAAATTTCACTTAGAGAAAGAAGTGCGCCAAGAACCCTGTTGAATTGGCCAGAGTAAAACAGCGCCAAGGGGAGTCAACAAGCGCTTACATGGAATGCTTTAAGGATGAATGCATACACGTCAAGGCGTGTCCTGAAGTGCTGAAAATCTCGGGGTTCATGAATGGGATAAATAATCCAGATCTTATCAAGAAATTAAATGATAAGGTGCCCCAAAACTTTGATGAGTTAATGAAGCGCACAAGGTCCTTCATCCAAGGAGAAGCAGCGGCGGCAGATAGTAAAAAAGGCTACCCAAGTTATAGGCAACAAGAACAGCCTAGAAGACAATCCAATGACCAGGGTAGTAGCCGCAATAAGGGCTATCGCGGCCAGGGAAGTGGACGAGAAAACGACAAATATACCCCCCCCCTCACGAAAACACCAAGGGAGATATTTGTAACAGAGGGCGCAAACTTCCCAAAGCCCCCACCAATGCGCACCCCAGAGGACCGGCGTGTGGGGAGTGAATACTGCGAATACCATGGACAAAAGGGCCACACTACCAACGAGTGCGTCCAACTACGACAATTGATTGACAAACTGGTGAAGGAAGGTAGAATGGACCACCTCGTTAAAAACATAAAGGAAGGGAAAGAAAAACCAAAGAATGGAGGCAAGAAGGAAATAGCCAAAGACAAGGCTGATACAATATACATGATACAATCATGGCAGCGAAAAACAAGGCAAAAAGTCAGCCAAAAGTTCTCCTCTAAGAATGAAATTTCCTTCCCAGCTCTCGCTGCGGACAACGCAGTAATGGAGCCACTCACCATTGAAATACATACAGGGGGTCATGATATCCACCGTATGTATGTAGATGGGGGGGCATCCGCGGATATCAACGAACATTGCTTTAAAAGGCTACGACCAGAGATACAAAGTCAGCTGCTCCCAGCCATAACATCGTTGACAGGATTCATAGGAGAAAAGATATGGCCCATGGGCAATTACACCTACTCGTGGTCATAGGTAACGAGCAGCACTCCACGGTAGCTTGGATGAACTTTATGGTAATGAAATCCCCCTTACCATATAACGACATCATCGGGAGGCCGGGAATATCATCCATGCGCGCCGTACCCTCCACAGCCTATGGGATGCTCAAATTCCCAGTAGAAGGAGGCATTGTCACCCTCTACAATACTACTGTATCACCAAAAGAGTGCAACACAGTAGCCAGTGAAGTGGAGAAACTCCCAGAACAACGCACAGAAAAAAATACCAAACTTAAAGGTCGCCATCCACCCAGATTACCCAGATCAGCAAATATCAATTGGAGGGTCACTGTCTGACAAAGGCAGAGCAGCTGTGTGCGCACTCCTGCAAAGTAACCTAAACATCTTCGCATGGGAACCAAAGCATATGATTGGAGTGCCACGCTCTATTACGGAGCACAAGCTACAAATCTGACAAGGATATCCTCCAATACGACAGAAAAAGCGCGGCCAGGCTCCAGATCGCGCAAAAGCCATTCTGGAGGAAGTACAAAAACTTGTAGACGCAGGTATTATGCGCGAAGTTTACTATCGTGACTGGCTCTCTAATCCAGTAATGTTAAAGAAAAGTGATGGAAGTTGGAGGATGTGCGTGGACTCCACTGACCTCAATAAAGCATGTCCACAGGACTGCTACCCACTGCCAGAGATAGACTGGAAAGTAGAATCTCTGTGTGGATATCCCTTTAAATGCTTCCTAGATGCATACAAAGGATACCATCAAATCCAGATGGCTAAAAAAGATGAAGAGAAAACAGCCTTCCACACAAGTCAAGGGGTCTTTTGCTATACAAAAATACCCTTTGGTCTAAAGAACGCGGGAGCAACATACCAGCGATTGGTGGACACAGCATGTGAGAAGCAAGTAGGCCGCAACCTGGAAGTTTATGTTGACGACCTCATTATAAAGAGCCACACGGAGGAAGAGTTGGTGCGCGACATTGAGCAGACGTTCAAAACATTAGGAAAAATAAATATGATGTTAAACCCCAAGAAGTGCACCTTTGGCGCGACAGAAGGCATGTTCCTTGGGTATCTAATAGAACCTGACGACATCAAGCCTTGCCCAGAAAAGACAAAAGCTGTCATCGATCTCCCCTCACCGCGCACACTGAAAGAAGTCCAGTCATTAAACGGAAAGCTAGCCGGGCTAAACCGTTTTTTATCCAAGTCAGCAGACAAATCCCTCCCTCTCTTCAAAACACTCACGAAGTGCACAAAAAAAGGGAGACTTTCGTTGGACTGAGGAGGCAGAGGAAGCCTTCCAACAACTAAAACAGCATCTTGCATCACTTCCCAAACTTGTCGCACCGCGACCAGGGGAAGAGTTGATTGTAACAATTCGCATTTTCAGGTTAACTTCTATTCCCAAAAATTTCACTATTCATATTTTTACTATTCACTTTCACTATTCATTTTCCGAAATTTAATTTTTATTTCATATTCTCATGTGATAAATCATTTCCATGGCAAAATAAAAGTTTGACACTCATCAGATCATTTTGCGAAAGTTATTAAGGAAATAAACGTTTAGGTTAAAACGTCATTCAAAAATCCTACGCACAACGAAACTCAACCGCGTTAATTTTCCCCGCATCAGATAAATGTTTGATACACTCATGATTTATTTGAGAATTAATCATGACTAAGAAAAATGTGACCAAATAAACCCTCGACCGTGAGAAACGGAAATTTACGTTTTTAAGCGCTTTTACTTAGCCCTAACCTTAGCCTATACCTGCACCGCGTTTCTAAGACGATTTGAGTTTTCACATTTTTGGAAAAAGTCAACAAATTTTTCCCTCCTCCTTTGACCAAAAATCATTCCTTGATTTTTAGGCTTACGGTTTTATGTCTTAAAGACATTAAATACCAACCGACACTAGACTAAGCCCAGTCTAGACATTATAAGTCATTTATATCATTATTAGCACATTAGAAAAGTAACATTTTACTTTTCTCAATTTTACACAATATTCGTATGTTTTACGTATTACGCGTTTTAGACCCGTGTTTCCAGTTTTAGCAGGGTTTTAGCACCCCAATGGAACCTACCACTCATTTTATATTTTATTATGGAGTATTTTGACAAGTTTAGTCATTCTTCCAAGTTTCACATTTTTACGATACCCAGTTTTACGTTTTATTGCTTAATCATTTACGGTTAGCATTTTACGGAGTCAAAACTAACTAAATATCTAGGATAATATCACCAAAGGCCAACTCATCCTTCCTAGACCTTGTGAACCGCCATTAGGGGGGGTGGGAGTCACCCTTTAGGTGGCTTGATCTCATGCACTAAGCTCTTGGATGAGTCCATGTGTAAAACCTCCTAAAATATCCTAATCTTGTAACCTCCTCAAACTCATATATAAACCCCCTCCCCTCCTTATGCCGTCCCACATAACACACACCAACACCATCTCCTTAGCTGATTTTCTTCCAAGTTTCATGCAAGAAATCAAGAGTATTATCAACACATAAACCCTAGTTTAGTTTTGATTCATCAAAATACTCCCAATCTTTTGAAACTTTGGTGATTTCTCTTGAGTTTAAATCTACTCAAGTCACCTCAACCTTCATCATCTCTCTTTCAAGAATACAAGTGTAGAAAGATTGCTTGAAGTGAAGTAAAGTGAAACATAATCAATCAAAGTCCTTACCTTACATGTTACTTACCTTTCTTTGTTGAAAGCCAAAAGTTGTAAGCAAACCCTAACATACCTTCTTATTAAATATTATTTTTATGCTATTTATATTTCATTCATACTATATTTTGTCTTGTGATTATGTTCATGATGTATAAAAATGGGTAAAACAAGTTATTGTAAATAAATGTTAACTTATGTTATTTAATCAAGTAAACTAGTGACTTCCATTATAAAATTCGACCAAAATGGTATAATTATGATATTGTAAAATTACATATTGTAGTAGAGGACTTAACAAGGAAACCATAGCAATTTGAACCACTTAAAATGAGTACATGAGTAAAAAGTTATGGCTATTTGAAGTTACTAAAACTTTACGGTAAAACTGCCTAAAAACCTTCTGTGACAGAATATTAAACACGCAAAAAGAGGTCCTTTTGTTCCGTTTCACGAAAAAGTTGAATTACGAAAGTTGTCCGGAATGATGTTTTCTTCAAAAACTTAGGTGCACGTATCCAGAAAACCAATAATGAATGATATTTTCTTCAGTTTCTTAACAGCTATTTTGAAATACCCAAGTGACTATATAATGGTTATGGTTAGATATAACCAAGAGGTCTAATGACCTAAAGCCAAGACCACAACCATGGCTAAGGCCAAGGTTGAGTCTCAAGACCATGTAACAATGACCAAGGTCATGACAAGGCCATGACTAAAGACCATATAAACTTACCTAGGCGAAAACTTGAACTAAAGAGTTAATGGCAATATAAACATCCAATTTGGATCTACTCCATCAAAATAACCATGAGACTCATTGTAATAACAATCTTCATCCAAAAGTAAACTTTCCTAAGTTTATTCAAATATTGGACATGTAACTTTTTGGATCAAAACTTATATATATATATATATATATATATATATATATATATATATATATATATATATATATATATATATATATATATATATAATCAAATACTACAATAGTAGGGAGCCTCATGTGAGGGGTTCATTGAAGTAAGCCGTCGAGATAAGTTGTGAATTTACGAATTAAAGTGTCCTGGCTCCTCGAACGTTTACTAAATGACATCTGAATTATGTCAGCCCGAACAGTAGTAAGCGATATACAAACTATACATGTTTCATAAACCATTTTCATTCAAAGACTTACACTATACTAAGTACTACATCATGGACTAAATGCAAGACATATATAGTCAATTCTTCATATTCTTTACTCCAATCCTAAGTCGCAACATCCTATTATAGGTTGCTCATAGAAACCTTCGCGATTCGACCATCACATTCACTACTTGCTATATAACTTAAGGTGAGTTCATAGCCCCACTTTCCATTACTTAATTGTTTTACAAACTCTTGGGGGGAATACATGCTATTATTTTTCAACCGAACACAATACTTTTCAATTGTATGCTTGCCTGATTATTTTATTATCACTAAGTACCATCCTTGCCAATCCAAGATCCCTGATTATGAACCATTTAATCACTAGTAATAGTGAGCACGAATATTGTGAATAGGCCTATTGGGATTGACGAATCCCATTTGTGTTGACTAAGTTCAAACAAATGCATTAATATTTGAAACATAGGTATGACGGCAAAGTACCTACCGGGATAACTCCGCCGATTGATATTGGTACATGTTAACGTTTTGGTGTCATAAGCTTAGTGTGATAATAATAACTGTTTTGTTTTCCAACCATGAGCATGAGTCTAATTAACTCATACTACCAACATATTGTGTTCAACCATTAAACAAACTCTATGAATATCACTCAACCTTTGTGTTGACCTTTTAAGCATGTATTTCAGGTCCATGATGATCAAGGATGGCACGGATATTCAAGAGGGCTATAAATTTTATTATCATTCGAAAACTCATCTAATGTAATTTGTAAACATGAAACCATCTGGGACCTCATTTTGTAATCTCTGATATTTATATAATTTGAATGATAAATCTTTTAAAACGACTCAATTAGAGTTCGTTTTCTATTATTATGACTGTTGTGCCGTCGAGTAACACCCAAGTTGAATTCCGTTGCATCATTGAATTGGGGGTGTTACATTGATCATGTATTTATCTGCAACCCATGGAGCAGTCAGCGCAGTACTATTGACAGATAGGAACTCCGTCCAAACACCCATATACTTTGTAAGTAAGGCACTGAAGAAGACAGAGACTAACTACAGCGCCATGGAAAAGCTGGTTTTAGCTCTAGTATTCGCAGCTAAAAGACTGCGCAGATACTTTCAGGCGCACCTAATAGCTGTGATCACGGACCAGCCCATCAAACAAGTTATCTCTAAACCTGACGCATCAGGACGGCTACAAAAGTGGAGTGTGTTGTTGAGTGAGTATAACATCTCGTATAGACCACGTACTGCAATCAAGGGGCAGATATTAGCCGACTTTATTGTTGAAAAGCCAGATAGTGATACCCCACCTTCAACAGGCAAGACAGAGTTACAAGAACCATGGGTTCTATTCACAGACGGATCCTCATGCGTGGATGGATCAGGCGCAGGCTTTATCCTTACTAATCCAGAGGGGATGGAATTCACCTACGCACTGCGCTTCGAATTCACAGCCACAAATAATGAGGCAGAAAACGAAGCCCTACTCACTGGACTGTGTATTGCAATTCAAATGGGTGTACACAACCTAGAGGTAAATGTGGATTCCAGGCTAGTAGCTAACCATATGCTAGGTGAATATGAAGCCAAGGATGAACACATGATCCAATACCTTGAAAAAACCAAGTCTTTAATTCAGAGCTTTGATAGGTTCACAATCAAACAAGTACCTAGAGGAGACAACAGGAAAGCCGATGCGCTTAGTAAGATCGAATCTACAAGCTTTGCACACCTATCAAAACAGGTATTGGTAGAAACTCTAAAAAATAAATCAATCTTGGAAATGGAAGTATCAACGGAGATAGAAGAACAGGATCCCACGTGGATGACACCTATCATTGAATTTATAAGCAAAGGAATCTTACCACAAAACCAGAAGGACGCTCGAAGGGTGCGGCGCACAGCGCAGAGATTTGAACTACGAGATGGCATCCTATATCGACGTTCATTCCTACAACCTTGGCTCCGATGTGTTGGACCTCTTCAAACAGATTATGTACTCCGAGAAATTCATGTTGGATCATGTAGCATGCACTCGGGACCACGGTCCGTAGTGGCGCGCGCCCTGCGATCAGGATATTATTGGCCTACTGTGCACCACGACGCGCGGGATATGATAAAGAAATGCAGTAATTGCCAAGTCCACAGGCCAATACCGCGCCGACCACAACAAGAGTTAACCCCCATCACCTCACCATGGCCATTCTATAAATGGGGCATCGACATCGTAGGCCCTTTCCCAGTTGCAGCGGGAGGGCTAAAATTCCTCATTGTAGCCATCGACTACTTCACCAAATGGATTGAGGCAAAAGCAATGGTGAGCATCACTGGCAACCAGGTAAAACGCTTCGTATGGGACAACATTGTGTGTCGCTTCGGACTACCCGGGGAAATCATTTCGGACAACGGAAAACAATTTTGCGATAACCCATTCAAAATTGGTGCGCGCAATTGAACATCACACAACATATCGCTTCAGTGAAACACCCACAAACCAATGGCTTGGTTGAACGCGCGAATCGCAGTCTAGGCAAAGGAATCAAAGCGTACCTTGACAGACACAAAGGAAAATGGGTGGACGAATTGTCACATGTCTTATGGGCGCACCGCACCACAATCAAAACCAGTACCGGAGACACACCATTTTCTCTTGTCTACGGAACAGAAGCCATCATACCAGCCGAAATTGGAATGCCAACAATACGTACAGCGGAAATAAACATCACAACAAATGACGAGGAGTGGCGTATAGACTTGGACTTGCTGGAAGAAAGGCGTGAACGTGCAGCTATACACGAAGCGAAGGCTAAAGCAAAGATGAAGAAGTATTATGATGAAAAGGTCAAACACACTTCTTTCAGGACAGGAGACTTCGTATACCGAGCTAATGACGCAAGCCACGCAGAAGACACGGGCAAGCTTGGACCCAAATGGGAAGGACCCTATGAGGTCACAGATGCATTAGGTAATGGTGCATACAAGCTGCGCGACATGGAAGGCCACGAGCTGGCACGCATTTGGAATATCTGCAATCTAAAGAGATGATATCTTTAGAAAAGGCTACGGCCCACAAACAGACAACCTTGCACTTTAGTACATGCCCAATAAATGTTTGTCTTTGAATTTTCTTTTCTTTCTTAGGAATTGTCTTTTAAAAAATTGCAAGTATTAATAAAACGTTGTGGTTTCTAGCTAACTCCATAACACACTTCACTTTATTGCGTATATTTCTATTATGTTTCAATATTGTTATTTTATATTTTGCCTACATGGCGTGCATGCACTTATTAAGACCCACGATGGCAGAAAGGATGAGTAAACCTACTAACTAACTCGTTGAGTAAGAGGGTTGCAAACTCATCAACATTGGATCACGCATCCTTGCTAAGTGCCTTACCTTCAAGACGTTGAAGTAAGTTTCCATGCGCATTCCACGAAGGATGCGCAATATCACGTACACCGTACATGCTTAGCAATTAACGAGCCAAGACTCTTGGTCATTTGATAAAAGCCTTTGCAAAATAATGCAAGTCTATCTTAATACTTATAATTTGTTACGCACTTAATATGAGTATGTCACGGTTCAATTTGACTCTTAGTTGATCTTTTACACAAAGGACAACAATCTAAGTACAAGTAACAAAGCACACAAACAAAAAGATGCAAGTTGTTATTTATAGGAAACCATACATTTACAAGTTATAAAAAGCCTATATCTACATACTATGACGGCGCTCAGGACTATGCTCTTGGTCAGCAGAGCTCCCAGCCTCTTGGAGCTTCCTCAAAAGTAACGAATCCTTAGGCGACACGGTCGCCACGCTGACTGCGACTCCATCTGATCTTGCGATATGCGCAGCGCCCACACCGCAAAGGATAGCTTTCCCCTTCACACCATTCTTCTTGGCCGCCCTCTCCACATGAGTCTCTAAGACCTCCTTCAAAGGGACCTCCTTCTCAAGGGCGAAGAGGTTAAGGATATCACGCGGCTGCGCAAAGACCGGCACCTACAACTGCGACTCATCAGGCTTTAAGAAAAAGTCCGGTTGAGCCTCTGCATCCTCCAAAACGTGCCTCCCCAGGGTTAGCCCCTACATAATCAACTTTATGGGGTAATCCTGGTCGCGCTCTAGCCGCGCAATATGTGGAAGCTCAAAGAGCTTCATCCCCTCCATAGCCTTACAAGTTCATCATATGCCTCCGCCTTATACCCAGGCACTTCAGCGAGTGACACTGTCAGCATCTTGGCCTCATAAAGTTCCTCCGCAGCCTATGCCCTGCCACGCTCCACGGCGCACTCTACAACCTTCCCAAAGGCCTCCAACACCTCCGGGGACTCCAACGTGCCAATAGCAGCTAGGCGCAAACCATGGCTGATCAACCACCTACACAAGCAACAAATGGAGACATTAGTATGGAAAAAGAGCATTAATACATATAATAAGTAATAATTGCGGAATAAACAACACCGACCTGCGCTCAGCGATCGTAGACATAAGATGAGGATACAACTCCTCATCGTATTCTATACTCAGCCTGCGCAGCTTGTCCTCCTGCACCATCAAGGCATTCTGAACTTGGGAGCGAAGGTACTCAATATGGCCGAAGTGCTTAGCCTTCTTCTCCTCCAGATACCTTATCCCCCAAGTTAGGTTCGACCTGAACTGATGCAGCTCCCCGCGCTCATGCTGTAGCTCAGCCATCACGGTCAACTTCTCATCAGTAACCTTCTCAGCATGCACCTTGACAGACTCCACTTCTGCTCGCGCATCAGCTAACTGCGCCCTGAGCATGGCAATCTCCTCGTCCTTCAGTGCGAGACTGCTGCCCTCCCCAACATACCGCGTCTTCAACTGGGCGACCAACTCAGTCTGACGCTCAGCAGCAGCAACTAGCTCCTCCATCAACTGCTGCACATATACCTCCTCAGCTACCTTCACCTTCTCCTCCACGTTCGCATCCTAAGGGGGGACCACGCTTTCCACAAATGCCGCATCACCCTCTGCAGCACGGTCACTACAAGAAAATGAAGAAGATCAGAGCATATTACGACAAGTAATAAAAAAGAAATATGATCATCACTTACAAAAAGGGAGAAGACTTTGAAATCTCCTTATCCGCGCCAGTGGCGGATGTGTCATCTGCTGCGGATGACTCTTCATCCGTGATAAGATGGCGCCTCCTCTTGGAAGTACCAACGCCATCAGACTCTCCCTTCCGCTTCACGCCTTGCGCACTTCGCTCAGGCTCCAGGGCCTCCACACTGTCAGAGGACTCAGAATGCACTTCCTCTATCACGGGAGACGGCTCCCCAGTAGGAGGAACGCTCTACACAGGAGTCACAAGTGCAGCAGCGGGAGGAGAATCCTCAGGACCATCTTGTGCCAACACCGTCGTTGTCCCTAAGAGGGCGCACACCCACCGTCACTTGCTTTGGCTTCTCAAGCTTCACCACGACAAACAAATCCATTTCTGCGCGACACATGAACAGATAACAAAAACAACTTAGTTATTGAAATTACATATAAAGGAGCACTTACATTATTGAAGCGAAGGTAAAAAAAGGACAAGCACCCACCCCGGCCGCTCTCATCGAGGAATGTTGGAACCTCGTCAGAACCATGGAAATAGTTGCGACTCAGCCCCATGTGAACCAAAAACTCCTCAGGGTAGGAGTTAATGGGGATGCGGTTGGCATCAATCGTATCCGCATCCTCCGCGCTATACTAACCGGGTAAAGGGCGCTCATCCCTTGGCAGCGTCCCTTGAGTATAAAACTCAAACGGCGAGGGAAACACTATATCATCTACCCAGAAAAACTTTTCCCTCCAATCCCTAAGGAAATCCACCTTCTCCGTATAACACTGAGGGCGCCCAGAGTGCTTCGCGAAAGATACCCACCCATGCGACCACGTTGTGCGGTAAAACGCACGGAATAGGTTAATGGTTGGGTTGACGGCAAGTGAACGGCAGTTTATTTCAAAATTTGATACTTTCGCCGCACCTATACAGTGCAGCTGGGAAATGTGAAGTCGGTAGAAGTTGAGCACATTGCTCAATAATAAGGATATGGGTATGCATTGGTTTGCATACTCAAAAAAGCGCGTATATAACCCTATTTTTCCCTCAGGGAAATCTGCGATACACGTGTTTGCCTCCGGTACTTTCGGATGCACATCTACGAGAATGAAGTAATCTGAGGAGAACTGACGAAGTTCATCCTTGCCTATTTCAGATGGGAACTCTTCTAATTGACGAATCATTTCTAAGGAATAACAGTATTAGCTAAGGCGCGTATTCGCGGTTACCTAATAAAAAAGTTGATCTCTTAAACGAAGCTTTGGAAAAGTTTGAAAATGGCGGAAGTAGGTTTTTACTGTGATGATCTCAGTAAAATGGGAGGCGATGACTTATATAAGGTTACAAAAACCCTAGAAGCTAGCCACGTGGAATCCACTAACATAATCGTGTGGCTAGAAGACGAGGAGGTACATGCACTTTTTCCCACTTCCCGATATACATGTGGACACGCTCCCCATTTCCCGAGGTATCATTAATATCTTTTGGGACTAGATACATGGTTCCAAATAAGGGCGGTGAATATTCGAACTTTTCCCGCCACGTTTGCCACTGATATTACTAGTCTAGCGCACGCAGCTACAAGCCGCACCCACTCGACTGGGGGGACATGATGACGTATAGTCTATATTTGGGCCGTGAGCCCAAATGATGAACATTACTAAAGCCCAAACCCACCACGAGTGAGCTATCATAATAATGATTTGGGCCGCACTACCAATGGGTTGGACTCACGAAGGCCCAAGCCCAAGCCCAACTATTTACGGTCTAGATAAGGATCTTCTATTTACGGATAAAGATCCTTGGACCGGATAAGCACCACGTGTGTGAAGAGTAAGGAGCACGAAACCTACAAGGATTCTGTGCCTATATATAGAGTGACATAATTCTCATTAAAGGTACGATCACGAAACCCTAACTCTTTAATATAACCCTAAACCGATTACTTACTCTCACGCCGGAGGATAATCGTGGGAGACAATCCCACGATAAGCCTAACGGTGTTTGTTTACTTTCTTAGTGCGCAGGTTTCAAGCATTAAGAGCTAATTGGTACGAGAGCAGGAGCCCAAACTAGGAACGCCTAACTTTTGTATCAACACCACCACTATTTGAAAGTAATGGATTTTTATATTGGAAAAATAGATTCGAAACTTATGTGAAATCAAAAGATCTTGATCTTTGGCATGTTATTACCTTTGGTGATTTTCCTCCCACTCAACAAAATCCGGAAACTAAAAAGGATGAAATTGTACCTTTTGAAAAACAAAATGATGATTTGAAAAAGAAACTAGCTAAAAATAATGAAGCTAAAATGGTAATTTATAATGCGTTACCACGTAAAGAATATGAAAGAATCTTCATGTGTAAAACCGCCAAAGAAATTTGGGAATCACTACTTATTACTCAACAAGGCAATAGTCAAGTCAAAGATAATAAAATAGATCTTCTTGTACAACAATATGAACAATTTACGATTCTGGAAGAGGAATCAATTGATAATGCTTTTGCTAAATTTAACACTATTATCACAAGTTTAAAAGCACTTGATGAGACATTTCTAGTAAAAATTGTGTTAGGAAATTTCTTAGGGCATTGCATCCAAAATGGCGAGCTAAGGTCACGGCAATTGAAGAATCAAAGAATTTAATGACGTTATCACTTGATGAACTTATTGGCCACTTGAAGGTCCATGAAGAAATTATAAGAAGAGATTCGGAAACGGTCAAAGTCAAGAAAGAACAAATCAAATCCATTGCTCTAAAAGCCAAAAAGGAACCTAGTGACGATGATGACTCAAGTGACGAGAGTGAAGACGAAGAATATGCAATGGCCGTAAGACAATTCAAGAAATTCTTCAAGAGACGAGGAAGATTTACTAGATCACCATGAGACGAAAGAAAACCGTTCCAAAGAAATAGAAGTGATAACTATGGGAAAAGAAAGTGCTTTAGATGTGGAAGTCCAAATCATCTCATTGGTGAATGTCTAAAGCCATCGGGTTATGAAAATCAAGGCGCCTTTGTTAGTGGAACATGGAGTGATAGTGACAAAGAAGAAGTGGAAAAACCGAGGGACGAAAAATGTTTTGTGGCAAAAGCAACCGACGAAATATGTTTAGGAATTGACTTGGACCCTGACGAATGGATCAAGGATAGTGGATGTTCGAGGCACATGACGGGGAACCGCAAGCTATTTTCTACGTATAAGGCATACAATGGAGGTAACGTTATTTTCGGTAGTGACTTGCGTGGAAAAATCATTGGCAAAGGTACGGTTTCTCAAGACTCACTTACTATTGAAAATGTTGAGCATGTAGATAATTTAACATGTAACTTGCTTAGTATAGGCCAAATATGCGATAATAAATGTAGAGTTACCTTTACCGAAGAGGATAACGAAATAGTTAAGAATGGAAAGATTATTGGTAGAGGAATTAGGAAAGGAGGCATATATGTTATGAAACTAGGAAACAAAACTGAAGATAGGATATGCCTAACAACCCTAGACAAAAACTCTTCATTGTGGCATAGGAGATTAGGACATGCAACAAATACAATCTTTGGCCTCTAAAGAACTAGTTAGAAACTTGCCTAACCTAAAATTTGACAAGCATTTTTGTGATGCATGTAAAATTGGAAAACAAGTTCATGCTAGTCACAAAGCTAAGAATATAGTATCCACTAGTAGGTGCCTAGAATTGTTACATATGGATCTTTTTAGTCCATCCGCTGTGCTGAGCTATGGAGGAAACAAGTATACCCTAGTAATAGTAGATGACTATTCACGATACATGTGGACTAGGTTTTTAAGTGAGAAAACCCAAGCCTTTGAAAACTTCAAAATATTTAGTAAAATGATTCAAAATAAATTAGGATGCACAATAGTAGCCATTAGGACTGACCATGGTAGGGAATTTGACAACAAAGTACAATTCGGAAAATATTGTGACTTAAATGGAATATCTCACAATTTCTCCGTTCCTCGTACTCCTCAATCAAATGGCGTAGTAGAAAGAAAAAATAGGTCACTACAAGAAATGAGTAGAACCATGTTAAATGAACAATCCATCCCACAAAAATTTTGGTGTCACGCTGTAGATACATCAACATATATTATTAATAGGGTATCAATTAGGAGAATTCTAGGAAAAACTCCTTATGAGTTACTAAGAGGTAGAAAACCAAACTTGAGCTACTTTAGGGTATTCGGAAGTAAATGCTATATTTTAAACACTAAGGATTACCTCACTAAGTTTGATCCAAAATCATATGAAGGAATATTCTTAGGGTACTCACAAAATAGTAAAGCATATATAATACTTAACAAACACTCTATGAAAGTAGAAGAATCACTAAATATAACATTTGATGAAACACCACCACCTCCTAAAACATTACCTTTAGAAGATGATGACTTAGTCTAAGATGAAGCTATTGAAGTTAGTAAAACAAAACC
Organism: Artemisia argyi; assembly: GCA_030686995.1. Taxonomy (NCBI): domain Eukaryota; kingdom Viridiplantae; phylum Streptophyta; class Magnoliopsida; order Asterales; family Asteraceae; genus Artemisia; species Artemisia argyi. The sequence goes on along the minus strand of JARVZY010001975.1, from coordinate 254,256 downwards.
CATAGGAAATGATAATGAAGACATTGACTTAGGAAATAACGAAATTGTAAATATTAAAGAATCTAGATCACATCCATTAGATAATATAATAGGACATCTTAACCAAAGAACCCTTAGGTCACAAGCCCAAGATAAAAATAACTTCTTTTGTTTCCTCTCAGCAATAGAACCTGAGAATATTAATGAGGCATTAAAAGATGAAAGTTGGGTTATAGCTATGCAAGAAGAATTAAATCAATTTAAGGCAAATGATGTTTGGGAATTAGTCCCAGATCCAATGAATATGACCATCATAGGAACTAAATGGGTACCTAGAAATAAGTTAGATGAAAATGGAATAGTAACTAGGAATAAAGCTAGGTTAGTTGCCCAAGGTTATAATCAACAAGAAGGAATTGATTATGACGAAACTTATGCCCCCGTAGCTAGACTAGAATCTATTAGGATATTACTTGCCTATGCTTGCGCCCTAGATTTTAAGTTATTCCAAATGGACGTGAAAAGTGCATTCCTTAACGGTTTTATCAATGAGGAGGTTTACGTGGCACAACCTCCAGGATTCATTGGCTTCGCAAAACCTGATTATGTTTATAAGTTAAAGAAAGCTTTGTATGGACTTAAACAAGCTCCCAAAGCTTGGTATGATCGATTAAAATCTTTCCTTATTAAACATAATTATTCTATGGGAATGGTAGATAACACTCTTTTCACTAAAAAGAAAGACCCAAATCTCATCATTGTTCAAATATATGTTGATGGCATTATTAAACATAATTAATCTATGGGAATGGTAGATAACACTCTTTTCACTAAAAAGAAAGACCCAAATCTCATCATTGTTCAAATATATGTTGATGACATTATATTTGGATCGACTTGTCAAGACATGTGTGATGAATTTGCCAAAATCATGCATGATGAGTTTGAGATGAGTATGATGGGTGAACTAAACTTCTTCCTAGGATTACAAATAAAACAATTAGAAGATGGAATATTCTTTAACCAATCTAAGTACATTAAGGAAATGCTTAAGAAATTTGGCCTAGAAGACTCAAAACCCATGAAAACTCCCATGTCTACGGAAGTGAAACTCACAAAGGATGATGAAGGCGAGTCCGTAGATAACACCAAGTATAGAGGAATGATAGGTAGTTTACTATACTTGACGGCAAGTAGACCCGATATCATGTTTAGTGTTTGCCTTTGTGCCTGTTTTCAAGAGGATCCCAAAACCTCTCACCTAGAAGCGGTTAAGCGTATCTTCTGATACATTAAAGGCACTATACACTAAGGATTATGGTATCCTAAGGGATACGGCATAGAAACCATCGTCTATGCGGATTCGGATCATGTGGGAGACTACGTAGATAGAAAAAGCACTAGCGGTATTTGCACGTTCATGGGATGTTGTCTAACATCTTGGTTTTCGAAAAAGCAAACCGCTCTTGCTATTTCTACCACCGAAGCCGAATATGTAAGCGCTGGAAAGGCATGTCAACAAGCACTATGGATGAAACAAGCTCTTATAGACTATGGCATTAGGTTAGAAAATGTTCCCATTATGTGCGATAACAAAGGTGCGATAGATTTAAGTAAAAATCCGGTGCAACACTCTAGGACTAAACATATAGAAATACGCCACCACTTCCTTAGGGATAATGTACAAAAAGGAAACATATCTATAGAAAAAGTTGCATCGGAAGATAACATTGCGGATATATTCACTAAACCCCTTAAGCGTGAATTATTCAATCACTTGCGTTTAGGATTAGGAATGATGGAAGAAGTTGACTAAATTCTATTGCATTTAGACAAATTTTTTTTCTTGCATAAAATTTACTTTTCTTCCACTTTTCCATTTCTGAGTCTAGGAATCTATTTCGCACAAAATTAAAGATTGGGAAACCTCATTTTCATTGCATATACTCTCTTGCAAAACCCAATCAAAGTTTCTTGAAAAACTATTCACACATCTAGGAATTACATGAACATCATTTTCCTTGCATTGTTGACAAATGCTAAAAACATTTTTCCTAAATCATGCATAAAACTCTCACATAAATTGTCAAAGTATATAATCTAATATATATCATTGACATTCATGAATCGAGCAAAAATCGAATCAAGGAGATTTTGGATTGTTTCTTAGGAAACTTATTTTTATTTGCATTTAGGAGTCGAAACAATCACAACTCCACATTTGTTGAACATAGGCACACACTAGGACATAATCACTCATAATGTTGTCATCTTGTTTCATCACTAGTTTTTGACTCACTAGTTACCTTTGCCTTTGATCTAAGATAGTTGCCCTAGGAAGATTGAGTGCCCTTGCCTTTGCTTGTCTCATCTAGCTTATTATTAATTGCTTGTTTGCTCTTTTACTTAAGTGTTTTTGCATGCATGCTATATTATGATTAGATTAGATGCTATATTGCCTCAAGGAATTGAACTTGCTTGAATCCAAATCCAAAAACACAACCTTTTTGCAAATTTTCTACCAAAAACCCAATTCTGGCAATCTGGAAATCACCAGATGGGCGGCCCCCTTAATAATGTAAGGCGGCCGCCTTAATCATTAAGGGGACCGCCCCCTAATTAAGAGGACCGGCCATCTGATGGTCGGGTTTACAGAATCTTTTCTGCTTTTTAGCCCATTTCAACCTACATTTCCCAATTTTCACCAACATATTTTGTCCTAATCTCCCAAACAAACTTTATCCGTCCATAAACACACAAATCTTACACTATAAATATCCCCAATCTTCAAAACTCTTCATTCATCCCTTCATGACCTCTCCAAACAAACAAAAACCAAAAGCCTCAAGGCTAGCAAGGATGATGGAAAAACCCATTTGGCGAAGAAAAAGCCCTCGAAACAAATCCATCATTACCAATGAAGTTGGAAATCACTCAACACCTCCAACCACTTACTTCCCAAACTTTACACCAAACCCACAAGGACATTCATTTGATCCTCTTTACAAACCATACAACATTGGCCAAACATCTTCTTTCATGCCAAACTACACATCTCAACCTCCAACCACTTATAATGATCCATACAAGTTTGATCAACAATCAAACTATAATTCAAACTACACAAACCCAATTCATACATATCAACACAATGATTCTCTCCACATTACCATGGAAAAACAAAAGTTCTGTGATGAAATAAACCAAATCCATGATCTTAGTGATCTCCTTGCTATGCATCTTGCACAACGCAACAAAGGGCAACCTCCATCATCACCCTATGCAAATTGCCTACCCCACTCTCTCAACTTGGATCAAGTTACAAACCATACTCACTTTTGCCCTTGTTGCATCTTCCTTCAAAAACAAATCCTCTACTTGTGTGGAGATATTTCTTGGATTGAATATCTTCTCACTCGTCCTCACCCTATACCACCCTTAACTCGATACAACATAGTGAGATCCACCTCTTCCGCTCCATACCCCACTCCATATCCCTCTCCATCTAACAACTAAGCTCTATGTTTATGTTCCCTTCAAGCAAATAAAACACTCAACCATGGGTTGCAAGCAAGTCCAAGTGCTCTCTTAGGCAATATAGGACTATGTTTTTTTTTTCTTTTATTTTATTGTAATCAATATGCTTCTAGCATATTGAATGTTGTAATGATGATCATTTCTATGATTGTCTCATATATGCTTAAATGAATCTATTTTTATTTGCATAATTGTTGCTTTGCATATATATATGTCTTGTTCTCCTCATATATTTTATGTAGCCAAGCTTTCCATAGCTCGTTTCCTTGGTGCTCTCAAATGAGGGGGAGCTTTCTACCCGTTTAACTTCTTCTATGAAGCTTACTCGGTTTAAACTTTTTGATTTTACAAAAAGGGGGAGAAAAGAGTATTAAACTCTTAAATACTTGTCTAATAATAAATTTTAGACCTAATGAGTTTACGGTTTTGTAATAATCAAAAAGGGGGAGATTGTTGACATAAATAATGCCTAAAAACATTATTAACATATTATCAATATCTCTATGTTTTGATTATTACAAAACATAAACCCATTGAACTAAAATTTATGACATAAACAAGTATTTAGTGATTAATATTCTCTTTACATCCAAATCACTTAAGGTATGAATAAACAAAGTGTTTATTGCAATCTATGATCAAAGGAAAATTTTTCTAAATCACTTGAACTTTTATAAAATGTCATTAACACTTAATATCTTTTATAAAACATTTTTGGAAATAAAAGAATATGTTAAAATCACTATAAATATATGATTTCAAATTTCCAACCAAAAATGGAAAATTTTATCCAGAAAAACCTTCCCACAAAAGGTCAAAAAACTCCAACGTTCAGGAGGGCGGCCCCCTTAATTATATTAGGCGGCCCCCTTAATCATTAAGGGGACCGCCCCCTAATTAAGGGGACCGGCCACGCTCCATAACAGTATTTTTGCTTCCTATAAATACTAGTTCATTCCACAGATTTTTCTCACCTTTTGCACTCCTAAACTTTCTGTTATAGATCTCCATTTCTATTCTCTTAATCCTTTGATCATACATACATAAATCTTTGTTTCAAAGTGATCCAAACATCATCCTCTCAAGTGCAAGAGAAGAATACTTCTATCCTCCAAGACAAGAAGTAATACAACTTGTTGTGACCTCCACATCCAAGTTGTTAGAGCATCATCAATTGTATCTATATCTTTGTGTAATTAGTAGTGAATATTTGATAGTAGATAGTTTAGCTAGGTATATAGATAGTGTGATTGGTTAGTAGTTTGTTGTGAAGGGGAAGAGTTAGGAAGTAGATTGTAGTGAAGAAGATTGGTGTGAAGTAGATAGGTGTGAAGTAGATTGTAGTGAAGAAGATTGGTGTGAAGTAGATAGGTGTGAAGTTGAAAGTTGTGAAGTAGATTGGTGTGAAGACTGATTGGTGTGAAGAGGTTGTGTAGAAGTTGTGATTAAGTTGTGACGAAGTTGTGGTGTGTACATTGGTGTGTAAGGTTTTCTCCACCATAAGGGAGCTTGTTGACATAGTGAAGAAAACTCTCGAGTTAGGTGCTCGGGGAGTGGAGTAGGGCAAGGAAGGTGTCCTTGTAGCTGAACCACTATAAATCTTTTGTCTCGCGGTTCGATCTTTACATCTCTCATTTATTTCTTTACTTACATTATTATTGCTATATCGTACATATTTAGTGTTGTTTATATTGTGCAAGACTTGAGATCACATATTATCGAATCTAAATTTTATAAAATAAAGAAAACACTCAAACAATCATTTATAACAAATTAAAAAGATGTAAAACTATTCAACCCCCCTTCTAGTTTTCCACAGGACCCATAAAGTCAATGCCCCAGATGTCAAAGATTTCACAGACTTGGATGGCATTTTGAGGCATCTCATCCTTCTTAGAAATATTCCCATGACGCTGACAAGCGTCACAGGTTTTGACTAACTCATGAGCATCCTTATAGATTGTCGGCCAGTAGAAGCCGAAATCAAACACCTTTTTGGCGGTGTAGTTTGGGCTATGATGTCCCCCATGGGTCCATTTTGACAAGCTTTAAGGATATCCATGGCTTCTTGGCCATGGACACACCGCCGGATGATTTGATCCGCACAAATTTTGAACAAGTAGGGGTCGTCACAGAAGTAGTGGTTTACATCTTTGAAGAATTTTTTCTTCTGTTGGGACGACATCCCTTTCACAATGAAGTTACCCGCATGGTAGTTTGCTAAGTCTCCAAACCATGGGGTAGTAGTGTCACCACGAGAAGAGATCATATTGAGTGTTTCTAGAGGAAAGGTTTCCTTTTTCTCGATGACATCTTGGTGAAGGTTCTCTAATCAGGACAAACGATCAGCCGCTAGGTTCTCAGCTCCTTTTTTTTTATCACGGATGATGATATCAATTTCTTGTAGGAGGAGAACCCATCGGAGCAATCTCGGCTTTGCATCTTGTTTGGCAAAGAGATATTTCAGAGCTAAGTGATCCGTATACACTATGCATTTGGTCAAGATTAAGTATGGTTGAAACTTCTCGAAAGCATACACCACGGCTAATAATTCCTTTTCCATAGTGGTGTAACGAGTTTGAGCTTCGGTCATTGTTTTACTAGCATAATGTATAGGCTGAAAGTGTTTTTTTTTTTTTGCCCCAAGACCGCACCTATAGCAAAGTCACTTGCATCGCACATGAGCTCAAAAGGCAAGTCCCAATCGAGGGCAACTAAAATGGGTGCTTCAGTAAGCTTTTTCTTGAGAGTTTGAAATGCTTCGGTGCACTCAGGAGAGAAGATGAAAGGAGAATCTTTTTCAAGAAGATGGGTCATAGGTCGGGCTATTTTTGAGAAATGCTGAATGAATCTCCGATAAAAACCGGCATGCCCGAGAAAACTCCTGACACCTGTTATAGTAGTGGGAGGAGGCAGTTTAGCTATAACATCAACTTTAGCTCTATCAACCTCAATCCCACTTTTGGAAATCTTATGGCCGAGGACAATGCCCTCTTTGACTATAAAATGACTCTTCTCCCAATTTAGACTTAAGTTTATTTCTTCACAACATTTAAGCATGTTTTCTAAATGGGAGAGACATGATTGGAAAGGATCCCCAATGAGCGAGAAATCATCCATAAAGACCTCCATAGTTTTCCCGATCGTTTCGTGGAATATGGCCATCATACACCTTTGGAACGTGCCTGGAGCATTACATAGGCCAAAAGGCATACGTCGATAGGCAAAAGTTCTGTAGGGGCACATGAATATGGTCTTTTTTTGATCTTGCGGATCAATGGGAATCTGAAAGTAACTCGAGAAACCGTCTAGAAAACAATAGTACTCGTTTCCTGCTAATCCCTCGAGCATTTGGTCCATGAAGGGTAGAGGAAATTGGTCTTTACGGGTGGTCATTTAACTTTCTATAGTCAATGCACACACGCCATCCCGTAACCAATCGAGTTGGAATCAACTCATTTTCATCATTTGTGACAACAATAATTCCACCCTTTTTTGGAACGCAGTGAATGGGACTAACCCAAGGACTATCAGAGATCGGGTAAATTAATCCAGAATCAAGAAGTTTGAGAACCTCTTGTTTGATAACCTCATGAATTTTTGGATTAACCCGTCTTTGTTGTTGAACTGCTGGTTTGAAATAATCCTCTATTAAGATTTTATGAGTACAGAATTCAGGGTTAATACCTTTGATGTCGGAGAGTTTCCACGTAATTGCTGGCTTGTGAGATTTCAAAACCATTATGAGAGCAACTTTCTCCTCATCTTTCAAGTCATTAGCAATTATGACGGGCAATTTATCATCACCCTCCAAAAATGCGTATTCCAGATTAGGAGGTAAGTCCTTAAGCTCGACCTCGAGAAATTCATCATTTTTCTCAATATATTTGATTTCCTCTTTATGAAGTTTTTATGGTAGAACATGAGGAGGAGAGGGATCTTCATTTAAGAGCTTCTCGAGGAGAAGGATATCCCTTTCTGATTCAATCTCCTGGTTATCAATTCCCTTGGGAATTGAATCACTTTTGAGAAAGCCTCTATTTCCTCTAAGATGAAGTCACTTCCCTCAAATGGAGTGAGGGAAGGAGAAGAATTAGCAATTATGGGTTGAGAGGAGGGAGTGGGATTGCCACTCGGAGAATTATCGGTGAAACCAAGAAATTCTTGAGAGTACTCTTCCGCAGCAACATCGATGACATCGATGCGGTTAATTGAAACCAAGTCATAATTGGAAGAGTACCTCGAAGTTTGATCAAGGTTAAAGGTGATGGCTTCATTATCAACACGTAACGTGATTTCTTTATCAAATACATTGATGAGAGCATGGCCCGTTCTTAGGAATCCCCTCCCTAAAATGAGAGGAACCGTCGGATCTGCATCGAAATCAACAATCACGAAGACTGCAGGAAAATGGAACTTTCCTACTTTCGCAAATACATCCTCAACAATGCCGAGGGGACGAGATATTGAACTGTCTGCAAACTCAAGAGTCATGCAGGTGGGAGTGAGTTCCGGAAGAGAAAGTTTCTTCCATACTGATTGAGGTATCAGGTTGATGCTTGCACCAAGATGGGCCAAGGCGAAGAATTCAACCATTCCCGGGAAAATACATGGAATGAGAAATTTTCCCAGATCTCCCAGCTTTTCGGGAAGCTGTTTCAACAAAACTGCAGAGCAGTTTTCATTGAGTGGAGTTCTTGCCATTTCCAACAGTTTTTCCTTATTGCTCAATAGGTTTTTGATTGTTGATGCAAATTTGGACATCAAAAAAATAGCATCCATGAAGCTGATATCAAAGTGAAGATCTTGAAAATTTTGGAAAATTTTTTCCATTTGATGATTTGCTTTTTCACAGAGCTTTTGGTCCTGTAAACGTGAGGGATGTGGAATTGAAGGTTTTGGGTTGGCTATCGGATTTTCAACAGCATTATGGGGAGTTTCAAATACGACCTTTGTTTTGGGGGTCGGGACCGGAATAACTAGAGGAGGGACGTCATCGGTACCTCCGTTGTTAGTAGGAAGTACCGTGTCCGTTGTAGCCTCAGTTTCACGTTCTGGTCCATTATATGAGACTCCGCTTCGGGTTGTGATCGCCTTAACATCGCCCCTCGGGTTAGCAATCGTGTTGCTCAGAAGTGTACCTTAGCCCGAGGGTCATTCATTTAAAGACTTCTTAAGTTCAGAGATTTGGCTGACCAATAATCGATTCGTTTCCTCTAGTGATTTCATGAATTGTTTTAACAACTCATCAGAAGAGGATTGGGTTTGAACAACAGCTTGATTTTGATTAGGAAAAATTTGAACACGGTTTTTTTGAAAATTTCCTTGATGTTGGTTGTTATGACCCTGAAAATTGTTACCCTGCTGAAAATTTCCCTGATGGAAATTATTACCCTGATTAAAATTACCATGACCTTGATTTTGGTTAAAATTTCCTTGGTTTAGAAAACCCTGGTTTTGACCAGAATTGAAATTCCCTTGGTTATGGAAACCTTGGTTCATTCGATTTTGGTTCTAATTTTGATTGAAATTTTGGTTTCTGTTTTGAGCATTTTGGTTTTGAGAATGATTAAAACCGGGTGGTCCCAAATAATTGTTGGAACGATAGCTCAAGAGATTACGGTCCCCTTGTGGTTGGTAAGAATTATCCCCCGTGTTGTAGGAATCTTGAGCAGCAAATATGTTCTCATGAGTGAAGCCACCAGAGGCTGGGCACTCAGTATAAGGATGTGGACCACCACATGTTTCACAACTTGGGTTGAAAACCTTGACATGATGATTTTAATTTGTCTGATGAATTCTCAAAATTGCAGTGGACAAATCATCAAGTTTTTGGTCAGAGCAGCTATTTCATTGTTGGCTGGAGTGACAGATTTACATGAATCATTCCTCTCAGCTGAGGAATCCTAAATATTATGGTGGGCAGTCATGTTCTCAACCAGATCAAAGCACTCCTTGGGGGTCCTTTTCATAAAAGTCCCACCAGCAGCAGCATTGATCGTGTCACGATGACGAAGTGTCAAACCATTATAGAAGGTATCTATAATAGTGACAAGAAACATATTGTGATTGGGGCATCGATCAATTGCTAGTTTATAGCGTTCCCATGCCTTAAATAAGGACTCATCGGGAACCTGTCTGAAGTTGTTGATATCATTTCTCAGCTTTGTTACCATGGAAGGTGGAAAGTATTTTGCCAAAAATTTGGTAACCATTTTGTCACACCCCCAATTTACCTGACTTGCAGCGGAATGGAATACCTGGGGGTGTCTGTCATAGCACCACAGTTACAGTTACATTGAACGACCTAAAGTGTCGTTTGGAAAATACTGCATTTGATCATTGAAATAATTCAGAGTTTACAAAAAGAGGTCCCCAAAATGTGTTACATGTTCATGAAAAACAAGCCATACTAGATCAAATGTTTACATAAGTGCATGAAATAATGATGAGACGCGTCGACTCCGCGACTCCATGAAGGTCCAAATGCATGTCTCATGAGCTACCTTAATAACCTGAAATACATTGCTAAAACGTCAACACGAATGTTGGTGAATTCCATAGGTTTGTAAAATGTACTAATGTACGGCCACCACAAGTAAAAATGCAAGATAAAAATCTCGTGAAAAATTGTACAATAGCCTTAAGCTCATGACACCGAAGCTATGACTGATGAAACTGTAAGCCCCTCCCGAATGTTCTGCCGAAACATTCAATGTAAAAGACATGACATGCATCCGCTTACTGTTGGTATCCACTACCACGGATGGAGGCGTCACCCTCGATAGATCTATCCACTCACTCTCGCTTAACGGTAAATTAACGGTTCATGATGTTACAGGGGACTTATCACATGGCAGACAAGCTACTTAAGCTATGTACATAGGTTTTGATACTTGGGCTCGTACTGAAATGGTGCAAATGTATTCTCCCCCGTGGGATTTGAAAGCAATAAAAATGTATACGGGGCTATGAATACTCACCTCAACTGATGAAACCGTGATGAAATGAAATGAACACCAATGAACAATTTGCTGCCGCAACCCAATATGATGGTACCATAAACATGTAATGAACTGAAAGACAAGGCGCGCACACTAGCCGCAACCTAATGTAAATGATGAACGATCTAATTTAGATCATGAAATGATGTTATGAATGTCCATGCACATGTTTACTATACCACTCTACTCTTTGAAAAACACTTGTATTATCAAAAATATATATTCCAAGAATTTGAAAAATATTGCTATTAGAAAATATAAATGGCTAGTTATAATATATATACTTATATATATATAACGTAAGTTTCCATGTAAGCGTTGAAAAACTCGGGTTGTAAACCTTGAATTGATGAAAACATACTCATAATAACTAATACTACGTTAGTTTAAAAGCTCGGTACTTGATATTATGTTTAGCTTGAAAATGCACTTCGTAGTTTTTGCGCCAAAATATATAAAAGCTGTCAATTAATAAAGGGTTTTAGCCGATATTCAAACGAGTATATCTTTGTCGTTACTTGTCCGTTTTACTTGTTCTTTATGTCCACGGTTTCGTCTTAGTATGTAGTAATATATTTTGGAAAGCTCGGCTCCTCCGGGTTACGTTTAAAGCCTCTTTTTGTACCATGAAAAACGTCCAACAGCAACTAAATTTCCAGAAAATACTTTTCGTCAACAATCTTGCAAAAATCATAACTCCTTCGTTATAGACTCTTTTTAATCCGTTCTTTCGCCTACGGATTCGTTTTTGAAAGTATTTTCTAAAAATTTTGCCAAAGTTTCCTTGGTGTTTACTGATTTTCCAGATTTTTACAAAATGGGACAGCATGTCTAAAATGAGTTCCAAATCATGTTTCCTAGGTTAAAAACCAATTTCTACCATCACCAATCCTCTTGTAATCACCACATGACTAATCTAATCTTACCATACACCTTCTTAGGGTGCCATGGACTCCTAACCAAGTTATTAGAGCTAGGGGATTCATAACAAGGAAGTTAGGGTTTGTATGTTACTTTTTAGCAAAAATAAAGTATAGTATAGCTACTTATACATGGTTTTTAGCATGATTCTTATGTAATACATGTAAAAATAGGATGATTCATGAAAAAATAAAGATGAAAACTTACTTGACCAAATGAGATGATTATTGGATGATTATGCTTGATGTTCTTGTGTTTTTGTTGCTTGATTCTTGATTAGACTTGTAAAATGAACAACTTTTGTGTTTTACTTTATGAAAAACCATGGATGGATCATGTGTTTGGTTTTTGGTCGTGGGTTTGCTAGTGAAATGGAAGAGATGAGATGAAAAATTAGCTTATCTAATAAAGTGAATTATGATTCTTGAAATTTAGTAAAGTATGGTTTAATAGGTTTATTAGTTAAGTAATGAAAATCAATGCACATGGTTAAAGGGTGTCTCATGGGCCGGTTTTTAGTGTGAAAAGGAGTAGCCAAAACGGTTTTGATCACTTAGAAAATATAGTGTAGCGTTAAGTGTTATTACGCGTTATTCGTTAAAATCGGGTATCGGTTTTATTAGAAATAAATGTTCACGAAGTATACCGGGATGAAATAAAAGTCATTATAATGTTGAAAACATATTAAAAATATGTTGGGTACATTTACTGAGTGATCGGGTGATAAATGTTTAGTTTTAACGAAAACCGTCGTTATATTCATACGCGTACGTTATAAATAAAATAAATTTCCAAAATACTGGGTAACTGAATGTTATAACTTTTATGATGTTAAAATAGATATAAAAATATGTCGGGACCATTGTGGGAATATATAGATATATTCGTCGTGTATAAACCATGTGTTAACGTTTACTATAATTACTTATACGTAAAAACGTTAAATGTACTTAATATAGTAATTTGAAAATCCTGAGAGTGGTATAACATGAAAATGCTGTTATGATGATATGCAGACTATCTCCAGTCCGTATGCAGTGTTCTCAACACTAATGAAATGAATTCGCACCTAACCCAATCCGGTTACGCGAATTTGAATATCCGTAAACTAAATTTACGATGAAATGTGTAATGCACGTGAATGATGAAATCTTTTCCCGCAATGAATAGTGTTCCGTGAATAGTAAAATTTCTGATTGCTTCTCGGAATGTCAAACTGACACCAAAAATGATGAATAGTAAACTGATGAATAGTGTTTTGATGAATAGTGTTTGATGAATAGTGTTTTTCCAAAGTTCGGGAAATGACCTGAAATGACCTAAAATGGTGAGTTGTGACAGTCTTCCCCCCTAAAAGGAACTTCGTCCCGAAGTTCAGTTTATGTTGGTCTCTGAGAATGTATTGATGAAAAGGTGATAATATTCGAGAATTCCAGCGAACTCTAACGATAGGAATTCGACTCTGTTTCAACTGTTTGACCACACGGTCCATGATTTCTGTTGGTTCTCTTTCAAGGTCTGAGATTGTCATTTGGGATGGATCCCTTCCAATGGAATCATAAGTGACTCATCTGAAAGTCATTTCTGGGGATCTGAAAATGTGAAATATGTTCGTGTAATCATGTTGTTCTCTGACAATGTTCAAGTCTGACAGCCACTAGGCCTACTCGGTCTGAAATATAAATGGTCCAGTGTATATTGGTGTAACTTTCCAAATCTTTTTGAACGATAACATGCCTTTCCTAGGCAGAACTTTTTGCATAACTCTGCAGAACTTGAAGTTTTAATGGTTTACGACTTATTGAACTTGTAACTGATTCTTGACTTGTAGGAAATTCTGGTTATCTCATGAATGCCTACTGAACTAGTGAGTTGAGCTTTTTCTGAGTTTGGCCCATCAATCGATGGTCTGCGCTTCTTAATGTTTTAAATGTGATACTGTAATATATACTGCTGAATTCTGCCAGAACTCAAGTTTGTATGCTAGTTGGTCGATTCTAAAATGAATCTTAAATAGTCCAATATGCTAAAGGTTCAACCTTTCTTGTTATCCAATTTGTATCGTGCCAATCCAAGGCAATGCTTTTAACTTAGTTTGTTCTCCTACCTGAATCTGGTTGGTTTGTTGTTCAGGATATCCAATCCAAATGATGTGTGTTATGTACCAACCTAACTTCTGCCAGTTTCCCGTTGTTGGTGTGATAACTATTGTTGTAGATGAATTTGATTTATGTTGAGTGATTAGTCCAACCATTTCTAAGGTCAATCACTCATGCTCTGAGCATACTTTCCTATGTTTGAATTGTTCTCTCGCTTTGACCATCGTTCTGAGGATGATAGGTGATGTTCACATCTAAATGGGTTTCTGAAGGAAATCCTGAAATGAATACCTGAGGTCCAAGTTGAATCGGTTTCCTTAACAGGAAATACTGAAATGGGTACAATAAACCTTTGTGACTAATTCCATAACGTTCGGTCCTTCGAACTTGGCGTTATCTGAAGGGATAGCATATAGGTAAGAATTTGATTCCTTGTGTTTTGTTCCAACGGATGATAAAACATATGTCTTTCTTTGTCTAGTGGGTTTGGTCTCCACTACTGATGTTCGTGATCAATGTGTGATATTCCTCCTAATTCCTTCATCACATATTCCAAATATTCTCTATTGTCCAGTCACAAATCCTAAATGCATAAGCGATGTTGTAGAGAAATTGGTTCTGGAAATTTGTCTCGCGATTGTGAGTTTTAGTTGAAATCCTTTTCTGAATAAACGAATTTAGAAAATGGAGCAAATGATTTACTGAGTAATATTTTCCTTGATGATTCAAAATCCAGTAGTTATGAAATAGGAACTGTTTTCAAACATGTTGTGATTAAGACTGCTTACCAAAGTTTGATGTTTATGTATATTTCTCATTGTACAATAGTGTTGCTAAAGTTTGACCAAAAAGGATCGCACTTGTTCAAAATAGGAATTTCAGAAATCATTTTTCCACAGAGTATGTGATTTATGTAAACGCATCAACTTTATTTAAAAGTGAAAACACTGAAAAGGATAAAATGGTAGAATAAGAAATGTTCGCTTAAATGCATAGATGTCTAACACTTAGTTCCTGAAGTTGGATAATGTCTATTGATGGTTATCTGACATAACTACAAGCATAGGCATTTAGACTAACTTAAGTCCTGAAATAGTTCATCGTTGTAATTGGCAAGACGAAGGTATCACTTGATGTTGTGTCGATGAATGTCTATTCTGTTTTCCCTTGTAGATGAGGAGATATGTTCTAGTTTGATCCCTTGCTTGGTATGAGGGTGAGGTTATCTGAAATTTCTAGTGACATAAGGCCTTAGAGGAAATTACATCGATATACTTGATTCAAACAATTGTCCTTTGTGAAAACTTACTGCAGGAAAGTTTATGTATGGATGAGGCCATGTTTAAATGAAATGCTCTACAGTCTCAATTAGAAGCTTGGTTTATTTCTATTGTGTTGTCCAGCGGACATCTATATTGAGTTCAATCCTGTAGCTCAGTCTAGCTAGTACCCTTGAATAATAACATTGGACAACTAGGTTAAAGATGGTAATTCGGATGGTCTCGCAGTATCTTAGAATTTGTTGTTGAGTTATGAATTCTCTCACTATATGCTTCTAGTCCTGGTTAGTAGTTCTGTACTCCTTTCATTGCTTTTATTGTATAAAGGAATCCTGCATGTAATTGATATGGAAAGTCTCTTCTAGGGAAGTCAATGGGAAAATCCAACTTAAAGTCTGAATGAGGGTCTGGTAGGGTAAGTATCCAGGGATAGTTCGGCAAAAGGGATGTTTATGAATGAGTTCCTTTGTTTACAAAACTTTTGGATGAAGATTGTTATTACAATCCTTTGAAAAGATAATTATTTCCTTCATGGCATAATCCTTCCTGAATTTTACATAGGTGATCAGGCTATGTATAATTGAGGACTAATGATGCGATGTTGGATTTTGTCAAAATATCATAACTTTCCTCAAAAGTTTTAGATGGTGTTCAACGCATTGTTATAAAAATGGTATCCTGATGTTTTCTTTCAAGTAACATGAAAATTGCTTCACGTAACAATAGTAAATACTTGGTGTAATGACAGAAAAATCAATTTATAGGATGGTAATAAAATAGCTTACTTCAGAAATTTTTCTGTAAAACAGTTTCCCCATATGATACTAAAATAGCTTGAATGGTGTATTGGATACGTAAGTGAATCTTGTCGAATGGTAATAGTCTTCTAATTCGTCAAAAACGAAATCAACCTAATTCCTGAAGAATCTGCGGATGTTTCTGTTGAGTCCGTGTTATTGGTATTTTCTACTAAGTGTCATCTAGTTCATGTCAAGTTGGGAATGGAAAAGGGAAATGACAATGATGGTACTAGTGAATGGAATACTACCCTCTTTCGCGCTACCTCGCGCCATCCAAAAGGTAAAACTAAAGTACACACTGTGGGAAGGCCAATAGTGTAATAAGTAACTGATGGTGGTGATAGTACCTGAGTAGTAAATGCCCTACTAGTGATGGAAAGAAAACACACTATCTTCCTTGCAATAAGCATCCTAATAAGTCCATTAAGATTAATTCTGAATACACTACCAAAAGGCATTCTATGTACGGGCTGAATGATAGGAAAACCCTGTTCCTATGGCAAATCAATAGTACTAATGGTGGTGTAAGTGCAACTGATGGTATAATGGTAGTAGAAGATAACAAGGCATCTTCAAAGTCGGAGTCCGGTAAAAGGATGTCAGGTTGAGTATCTGAAGGCATGTCACTTGTGAACCAGGTCAATAAAATGATATACATATACGGATATGAGTATAAATAACTCGCACAGGGGATGTATAAAACAACATGTATCATGATTATGCACTTATGATGAAATGATGAGATGCTATGATGATGCGGTTATAGTCTAGGGTCCAAGATACATCCTAGTTCGCTATAACCTTAGCTCTGATGCCAATCTGTCACACCCCCAATTTACCTGACTTGCAGCGGAATGGAATACCTGGGGGTGTCTGTCATAGCACCACAGTTACAGTTACATTGAACGACCTAAAGTGTCGTTTGGAAAATACTGCATTTGATCATTGAAATAATTCAGAGTTTACAAAAAGAGGTCCCCAAAATGTGTTACATGTTCATGAAAAACAAGCCATACTAGATCAAATGTTTACATAAGTGCATGAAATAATGATGAGACGCGTCGACTCCGCGACTCCATGAAGGTCCAAATGCATGTCTCATGAGCTACCTTAATAACCTGAAATACATTGCTAAAACGTCAACACGAATGTTGGTGAATTCCATAGGTTTGTAAAATGTACTAATGTACGGCCACCACAAGTAAAAATGCAAGATAAAAATCTCGTGAAAAATTGTACAATAGCCTTAAGCTCATGACACCGAAGCTATGACTGATGAAACTGTAAGCCCCTCCCGAATGTTCTGCCGAAACATTCAATGTAAAAGACATGACATGCATCCGCTTACTGTTGGTATCCACTACCACGGATGGAGGCGTCACCCTCGATAGATCTATCCACTCACTCTCGCTTAACGGTAAATTAACGGTTCATGATGTTACAGGGGACTTATCACATGGCAGACAAGCTACTTAAGCTATGTACATAGGTTTTGATACTTGGGCTCGTACTGAAATGGTGCAAATGTATTCTCCCCCGTGGGATTTGAAAGCAATAAAAATGTATACGGGGCTATGAATACTCACCTCAACTGATGAAACCGTGATGAAATGAAATGAACACCAATGAACAATTTGCTGCCGCAACCCAATATGATGGTACCATAAACATGTAATGAACTGAAAGACAAGGCGCGCACACTAGCCGCAACCTAATGTAAATGATGAACGATCTAATTTAGATCATGAAATGATGTTATGAATGTCCATGCACATGTTTACTATACCACTCTACTCTTTGAAAAACACTTGTATTATCAAAAATATATATTCCAAGAATTTGAAAAATATTGCTATTAGAAAATATAAATGGCTAGTTATAATATATATACTTATATATATATAACGTAAGTTTCCATGTAAGCGTTGAAAAACTCGGGTTGTAAACCTTGAATTGATGAAAACATACTCATAATAACTAATACTACGTTAGTTTAAAAGCTCGGTACTTGATATTATGTTTAGCTTGAAAATGCACTTCGTAGTTTTTGCGCCAAAATATATAAAAGCTGTCAATTAATAAAGGGTTTTAGCCGATATTCAAACGAGTATATCTTTGTCGTTACTTGTCCGTTTTACTTGTTCTTTATGTCCACGGTTTCGTCTTAGTATGTAGTAATATATTTTGGAAAGCTCGGCTCCTCCGGGTTACGTTTAAAGCCTCTTTTTGTACCATGAAAAACGTCCAACAGCAACTAAATTTCCAGAAAATACTTTTCGTCAACAATCTTGCAAAAATCATAACTCCTTCGTTATAGACTCTTTTTAATCCGTTCTTTCGCCTACGGATTCGTTTTTGAAAGTATTTTCTAAAAATTTTGCCAAAGTTTCCTTGGTGTTTACTGATTTTCCAGATTTTTACAAAATGGGACAGCATGTCTAAAATGAGTTCCAAATCATGTTTCCTAGGTTAAAACAATTTCTACCATCACCAATCCTCTTGTAATCACCACATGACTAATCTAATCTTACCATACACCTTCTTAGGGTGCCATGGACTCCTAACCAAGTTATTAGAGCTAGGGGATTCATAACAAGGAAGTTAGGGTTTGTATGTTACTTTTTAGCAAAAATAAAGTATAGTATAGCTACTTATACATGGTTTTTAGCATGATTCTTATGTAATACATGTAAAAATAGGATGATTCATGAAAAAATAAAGATGAAAACTTACTTGACCAAATGAGATGATTATTGGATGATTATGCTTGATGTTCTTGTGTTTTTGTTGCTTGATTCTTGATTAGACTTGTAAAATGAACAACTTTTGTGTTTTACTTTATGAAAAACCATGGATGGATCATGTGTTTGGTTTTTGGTCGTGGGTTTGCTAGTGAAATGGAAGAGATGAGATGAAAAATTAGCTTATCTAATAAAGTGAATTATGATTCTTGAAATTTAGTAAAGTATGGTTTAATAGGTTTATTAGTTAAGTAATGAAAATCAATGCACATGGTTAAAGGGTGTCTCATGGGCCGGTTTTTAGTGTGAAAAGGAGTAGCCAAAACGGTTTTGATCACTTAGAAAATATAGTGTAGCGTTAAGTGTTATTACGCGTTATTCGTTAAAATCGGGTATCGGTTTTATTAGAAATAAATGTTCACGAAGTATACCGGGATGAAATAAAAGTCATTATAATGTTGAAAACATATTAAAAATATGTTGGGTACATTTACTGAGTGATCGGGTGATAAATGTTTAGTTTTAACGAAAACCGTCGTTATATTCATACGCGTACGTTATAAATAAAATAAATTTCCAAAATACTGGGTAACTGAATGTTATAACTTTTATGATGTTAAAATAGATATAAAAATATGTCGGGACCATTGTGGGAATATATAGATATATTCGTCGTGTATAAACCATGTGTTAACGTTTACTATAATTACTTATACGTACAAACGTTAAATGTACTTAATATAGTAATTTGAAAATCCTGAGAGTGGTATAACATGAAAATGCTGTTATGATGATATGCAGACTATCTCCAGTCCGTATGCAGTGTTCTCAACACTAATGAAATGAATTCGCACCTAACCCAATCCGGTTACGCGAATTTGAATATCCGTAAACTAAATTTACGATGAAATGTGTAATGCACGTGAATGATGAAATCTTTTCCCGCAATGAATAGTGTTCCGTGAATAGTAAAATTTCTGATTGCTTCTCGGAATGTCAAACTGACACCAAAAATGATGAATAGTAAACTGATGAATAGTGTTTTGATGAATAGTGTTTGATGAATAGTGTTTTTCCAAAGTTCGGGAAATGACCTGAAATGACCTAAAATGGTGAGTTGTGACACATTTCATCAAAAGTGTGGATCGAATTCATTGGAAGACAATCGAACCAGGAAGTCGCATGATGAGTGAGAGAGTATGGGAAAAGATACTAACGAAGGCCGTCTTCGATGACGCCATTTTGTTTCATTCTCTGGGTGACGGTTAAAAATTTGTCGAGATGATTGTTAGCATCGTCACTCGGCAATCCGTGGAACTGGCATGAATTTTGGACCTGTTGGATCATGTGGTGTTTTAGTCCA
Organism: Artemisia argyi; assembly: GCA_030686995.1. Classification (NCBI taxonomy): domain Eukaryota; kingdom Viridiplantae; phylum Streptophyta; class Magnoliopsida; order Asterales; family Asteraceae; genus Artemisia; species Artemisia argyi. Next base: position 234,532 of record JARVZY010001975.1, on the reverse strand, counting down.
AAGTCCGTGGCTCCAATAGTGAGTGGTGCAATGGGTCCACCTCTCCTGTACACGGTAGGCTGACACAACTCCTCCATTGTTTGGAGATCGGGAGCTGTTTCATCCTTGGGAGGGTCAGGTGGGGGTGGTGGGGGCTCATCCATTTTTATGACGGGTTCTTCAATAACTGTACGTAACTCAGTTACGTTCTTTTGACGGTTACGCCTTGATTTTGAACGAGTGCGCATGCACTAAAAACAAAACAAATTAAAACAAGACCGAGGCAAAACAACCAAGAACTTAAACCAATAATCACAATATGAATAGCTTCTTTGAAAAAGGTACACCAATTCACAAGGATACAAAGGCAAGTTTTAATCTTTAGTTTGGGAACTTATTAATGGTCATACCCCCAGTTGGTAGGTATTCTGTCGAATGTTTCTCGATAATATCTTTTATGTATTTATTAACAATAAAACAAAATTTTTTTGGCTTTTTGTGGGTGTGTGTGAAAAAACTTTTGAAAATTATTTTTGGATCGATTCGTTAATCAAAATCGTTTCCATTAAGATTACTCGCAAGGTGGCGGAAGAGAAGAATGGATCTCTTTTCCGTTCGCAATTTAATGTCAGAACTTGCCTCTACCACCTGTATAGGTTGTAATCTTAAAGAATACGAAGTAATTTAACTTCACGATTTGTTTTGTTTTTTTTTGATTTTTTTGGTGTTGTTAACACTTTAAGAAAAGTGTTAATGACTTTTTTGATATGATTTTGATTTTTACTAAAAAAAACATAAAGTGGTGAAATTTGTACAAAGAGGGTTTTGAAAAATCACTAAACTTCTAAACGTTTTTAAAATACGCAACAACCTCCCCGGCAGCGGCGCCAAAATTTGACTCCTCCCAAACAGTCAGTCCTTAAGTCAACCAAGTGAGTTTGGTCAACAGGTCAAACTTGTGTGGGAGATGAGAGATCAATTTATGATCCGGTGTAAGCACAGTGTGTTCCCGGGTCGTTATGTACCGACGAGATTGAAATTGTATTTATGAAAACGTTTGAGGGATTCAGTGATTAGGGAAAGTAACCAGATAATGATTTGGATTTGATTATGCTATTGGAAATGATTTAGATTAAGCTAGATTAACAGTATTAACACTGTAGGATCTACACTTGATAGATCTTGAGCCAATGGATCGATAGCCTCCTAATGTAATCACTAGCAAGACTATATAGACAATCTCTGTGAGCTTGTATATATTGCGGAATATAAACACAAACGATATACTAAATACTTTGATCATCTATGGATCGTTATTATTAACTAATAATTGTTTTTGACACGTACATAATACAATAACCTTGGGTTCCTTATATACTACAAGAAACCCTAATCTCTGTTACAAGAAACGTATATTCATAATAATCTAGAATTTATTCTACATATCTTATCTATAAATAACTAACTCTTATCTACGGATTAACTATATCCGCAGAACCTAATGCATCAGCAGAATCCAGATCATCAGCAGAATCACTATAAGCTTCAGTAGAATCCTGTCACCAGTATCCATCAGCAGTATCTATATGTTGACTTCAATAATTCCTTACAAACAATTACAGGAAACAGATACGTAATTAAACCTAAAACGTAAACCAAATTTTAAAACAAACGTGATTGCGTACTGAAAAGTGGGAATTTAGCAAAAATAAACTTAAGGGGGGGTGAAAATGACTTTTTTTCAAACTTAATATTAAAAGAAAATTTTTTAAAAAAGAAAATTATTTTTTTGATTATTTTATTATTTAATATTAATTAAAAATTATTTAATTATTAATTAAAACTAATTTAAATTATTAAAAATACTAAAATGACTTAGAAAATATATTTTTTAAACTAATTAACCATGACAGGAATCCTAAAAACAATTATAAAAAGTTTATAAAAATTATAAATAAGCTAATTTAAATATTAATTACATAATTATTAATTAAAACCTACTTAAACTAATTTAATTATAAAAAAAGAAAATGAATAGTGAAAATTATGAAAATTTTCCTAAAAATACTTTATGATTTATGAAAGCTAGGTAAAATATAAAAAGGTACTAGTGATTAAAAATACGCGGTAATGATTTTTATTTTTGATTTTTCAATTAAAACTAATTAAACTAAAATTAATTATTATAAATACTAAATCTATTTAGAAAATTATGAAAATTTTTACACAACTATTTTAATATGACAGAAAATTAAGAAAAATATAAAAGTGGAAAGTGCTTTTTGAAAAAGCAGAAAAATAATCCAAATGGCTCAAATAGAAGCTATCACTCTTTTTTATATTTTGTTTTTCTTGTTTTACTTTTACACAACTATTTTAATACTGAAAATAAGCTACTTTTGTGAAAATAACTTCTTTGAAATTCAAAAATAAGCTTAATGCAAGCTTAATGGCTTATCAGTTGAAGTTATTAGGCTAGAAAGGATTTTTTAGTGAATTAAGCTACTTAATAAGCTACCAATACTGAACTAAGGACAAAATAAGCTACAACTAAGCGAGATGCACACAAATTAAGCTAAAACAACTAAATAAGCTCACTGAATAAGCCAGGAAACACAAATAAGCACAACCTAAAACCTGAGAACCAAATAGGTCAATAAGGCTAACTACAGGCCTATGTGGGGCCCACAGGAGAGGTCAGGGCTCCAAGGATAGGGTGGAATCAATAAGCTAAGCTAGAAAGCTTCTAAATAAGCTAAGGTTCAAGGGTTGGGTCCCACTAATGAGCTCTCAGTGAGCTTATGAATGTGGCTTGGATTCCTGCTGATGAATCAGCAGGAATGAGGCAAAGTTTAGGGTTGAAATAAGCTATAGGCAAGGGACTTAAGGTCAAAAATAAGCCCAAAAGTGAAAAGATGGCTTGTTGAGCTTTCTAAAAAGCCAAGGCTCAAGCCCTGGGGTTCACTAAAAAGCTCTGGGTGAGCTATTGAAAATCAGTTTATGGACTGAGTGTCTTGGTGCAAGGCATAGGCTTTCCCTGTAGGCCTAAATAAGCAACTGAATAAGCTACTAGAAAAAATTGTAAAAATAATCTAAAATGTGGATTCACAAGTTAAGCTGACAAACTTTAACTTCCAAAAAGCTCAAAGGCTAATTTTGAGAAATGAGATCATGAAAATTCTTACAAAAAATGGATTTCAAAAAGACTTGCACTTTTTGACTTTTTAGATTATGATCCTAAGTTGACTATTGTGAGATTTGATTAAGTCCTAGTGACTGAAATTGTCGTTTTAAGCTACAAGGATATGAAATTAAGCAATACTAACAACTTATGAACTGATTTGATGATTACTTGAACCCTAAATCCTAACAGTGATCAAATGAGGTAAGATCAAAGGTGATTTTGACTTTTGCTCAAACAAGACATGGTTTTTATGCTATCACTAACCTAATACAACCTACTTAGACATGTAATGACCAACAATACTATCACAAACACCCTGGAACACAGATGTGACAGCAAATCCAAACAAACCTATTATGAGACTGATTTTTAGTTTTTTTAAAGTGAAATGATGAGACAAACTTAACCACTTATCTAGGACTATATAATAAGCTATAGTAACTGCTTTTAAACAAAAAACCAACCTTACCAAAGGTTATGCAGAGAACTTGAGTTAAATGGAAAATGACTTATTTCACTGATTTTTTATTCTTGAAACAAATGAGTAATTAAAACTATGAAACGGTTTCTAAAGACTTATAATGGTATATGATAACGCTCAAATTGTGCATGTTTTTAGTGGCGTTATTCGTATGTTTTTCGGTTATTTTTATATGCTTTTGTCCCATAATCGTATCAAAGTGTGTTTGCAAGCATTTGTAGCCAAAAACAGGAAAAAGGAAGAAAAAGTGAAGAAAATGAAGGAAATGTCATTCTCATCTCGAGATTCAATTCGTTCAAGTATTTCAAAAAGAAGAATCCAAGTATTCATCATTCCAAAGAACGTTGACAAGGAATAATCAAGTTTGGACAAAGAACGAAGTGCCAAGTTAAAGATCAAGTTTGTTGCTGTCAGAACTCAAGTAACCGATCGGTATTCATCCAATCGATCGGTTATGAATCCAACCGACCGTTTAGTCGCAGAGGTCACAACCAACCGATCGGTCAGAGCCCGATACCGAACGGTTGGTCAGCTCGTTAAAATTTTGCAAGATGTTTTCTATCTCATTCTACCCGATTCTAGGCCCTTCTCTCTGCTATTCTAGGTCTTTCTATTCACCTTGGAGGCCAAGTTGTTGCATTGATGAGCCTAGGCTTGAGGAGTAGTATAAATAAAGGCTTTGTAATCTCATTTCAAGACAACAACAAAAACAACTCAATATCTCTCATTACACCAACAACAAAGCAATCCTTTACTAGTCTCAAAGTTCCCAAATTCGTCCATAAAGGTTCAGGAAGCATTGGAAGTCCAAAAAGTCAACATCCGGAGGTCAAACTTTCAAGAAGTCAACACCAATACTTAGGAAATCATTTCCTACTCATTTGTAATCATATTCCAAACATTTGTAAGACTTTAATTATGATTTCTAATGTTCAATATTCTGAATTTATGTTCATGTTTATTATGAGTGGCTAGTAACCTTTTGCATTTGCCTAGATGATGTTAATTACTTAATGATTAGTCTATGATTGTGATAACATGTTTTAATTCAATTTCAAGTCAATTCTAAAACCCAATTAGACTTAAGTTTCATGTGACATTTGTTGAGTCAAGTTTAACTAGTTGCTTATAATATCATTGGCCGAAAGGGTTGTTATCATTCAACTAGTTATAATCTTTTGTCTATAAAAGATTGTTTTTCACCATAATTATTCTTGGCTAAACAAAGGAATTAATGTGTAATTGTAATGAGAATACTTTTTGTTAATCAAATCGGATTGGTTGTAAACGCCTAATTGGTCGAAAGTTTTAGTAGTTTATAATCAATTGTAACCTCGTTGTCTATGATTAGGTTACCTTTTGTATTGACCATTTCTTAAGAGTATTTGATTAAACAAGAAACTATTTTTGTGTTTAAGGTTGTTAATTCAACTTTATGAACCTTGAATTGATCTTGAATTGATTGGTCCAAACCGAATGCTTGTTTTTATAAACTAAGATCTTGACGAAGGTTTAACTTGTAGAAACAATAGATTAGAACACCAACTAATTCTAATTACCAACATGTTAAGGAAGTTATCACAGTCATGCTTTTCTTATGAGTAGTTAACTAGTCTAAGCAAGTGTAGTTTTTAATCATTTGAATTATCTATAATCATTATCTCTTGTGTTAGAGATTTACCTTTTTAACTTACGCTTAGACTCACTCACAAATCCCTGCGAACGATCCCGACTTACCAACCCAATCTTGCTATAGCGGACGAGTTTACTTGCTCATATGTGTTATTTCTAGATCCGGTAATCGTGTTTATAAATTTAAAACTTGTACACACATCTAGCACATCAGTATAATAAGCTATAACAAGCACAGAGACTCAAGCTTAAACACAAATACCTAAGATATGATTGAGTACTAGTTTGACAGTCTAAACAAGAAAGATGAGCACAATCAAAGCTACAAAGCAAATACATAATTTTAAACTCTAAAATAACTAAAGCACATCTACTAAGCACAAAGCAACATGAATAAGCACAGAATAAGCAGTACTACAGTGAGATGAGGAAATGGAGTTATAAGCTTAACGCTGCGTTCTCGAGTTTTTCTAGGTGGGAATAGAAATGATGTGAAAAGAAGAGAAAAGAAATGAAAAGGAAAGGAAAGAAAGTTGATTTTATATTTCGTGTTCTTGAGTTGAAATGAAAGGAAAGGAAATGAAATAATGTTGTGTTCTCGAGTTGGGAAGAAAAGAAAGAAAAAGAGACATAATTATATTTATGCACTTTTAGATATGTTCATTTTATCATAAGAGTCGAATATGAGTAAATATTGAAAGTTATATTGGTCATTATATACTAAATAGTGCGAGTGTAAAATACTTTCCGTCCAAATCCGCCCATATTTGGGCGGAAAATTCTTATAGGAAAATCACTAGAATTTTCCTATCATTTCCTTCCTGTTTCCTTTCCTTTCTGTCCAAAAAAAACTCGAGAACACAATAAAATTTCAATTTCTTATCATTTCCTTTCCTTTCCTTTTAAAAAATAACTCGAGAACGGAGCGTAAAATTTCCTTCCAGCTTATACACAAGAACCAAGGACCTTAGAACTAATCCTACAGTCTCCCCTGAGACACTAAACCATGGAAATCCAGAATACACCATGCTCCTTGCAATCTTCCATCTTCAAACCTGTTTTTTTTTCAATTATATATATATATATATATATATATATATATATATATATATATATATATATATATATATATATATATATATATATATATATATATATATATATATATATATATATATTGTATTTTTGAGTGTTATGATTAACAGTCCTCTAAATGATCTAAAAACTTCACAAAGCTTTTAAGGAAACTGAAATGAGCTTAAAGGAACATTAAACAACAACTTTTAACATCATTAAGCTAATATGAGATTTTTGAGTGAAAAGTAGCATAAACTGAATATAAACTGAAAACATGAAATTGATACTTGAGATGAACTTTGATTACACTAAAGATGCTTAGTACAAAGTTTTTAAACTCAAGATTACAAAAGAGAATGACAAATTAAGCTAATCGACACTAAATTAAGCTAATAAACTACATATTCTTCTCATTAGCTTCCTTCTTCTTTTATAGTGCAATTAAGGGTTCCCACTAGTCCTCTGAATAAATCCCATCACAATTCTGAGCCGTTTGATGGCTCAGAATGATCCTAGCCTTCAAAGTAGTTTTGGCGGGAAAATTGTTTTGATACCAATTGGCAGGTTGCGTGCAATTGGGGGTGGTGGCATTAAATGTAGGTGGTTTCTAGTGCAAGAGGGGGGGGGGCAAGGTGGTGATGAAAGTTTTAGTGGTTTGGGCAGTGGATTGGACATGGTGCAGGCCAAGTTGGGGGAGGAAGGAGGGAAGGGATTGTGGAGTTTGACTGTTTGACCGGGGGTTTTTATTATTAAAAAAGGGATTGGGCCTGGTAGTGTTGGGCTGAGGGTGTGGAATGGGTTTGTGTTTGTTTTGGATTTTGAATTTGGACTAGTAATAACAAAGGGTCCGTTTGGTTTTTATTAGTGAAAAGCACAAGGACCAATTTTGTAAATTCTAAAAACTAAGGGGGTGGACTTGTGACTTTCACAAAGTTATTTATAAGGGTATAACTTGTCACATTTAATTATCTAAGGGCCATTTTTGCAATTTCCCATATTTGAATGTCAAGGGACTATTTCTGCCAAACTTGAAACTTGAAGGACCAATCTTGTAAATTCTTCAAACTTTTCACCCAGGGACCAATAATGTCAACTTGTGAATTCCCAGGGACCTTTGCTGACTTTTCATCCAAATCCAATGCTCAGGGGCCATTTCTGTCAATTTCCAAACTTGAGGGACCATTTTTCCAATTTTGCAAACTTTTGTTCCAAGGACTATTTTTGGCATTTTTTGATTCCACAAGGCGTGTTTTGACAATCTGAGCTCAAAAGTGGTAATTTGCTTCCCCAGCTCTGGCTTTTGACACGTTTTCCAAACTCGTGCTCGTTTTTGTCCTTTTTGGATTGTTTTATGCCAATTTCTAAAATATCTGTTCCTGCACAATCACAAATACAAAAGTACAATATCTTTGGAAATTATGGTTAGTTTGTGTCTGTTTTGTTCTTAATTTGGCCAGAAAAAGGTGTGTGAATAAGCACACACCAATTACCCGTCACCCCTGGGTAAAAATTGATGAGGTTACCTACCCATTTACGTGCAAGTACCCAAGAATTATGGGTTTTTCTCGCCCATTGCCATCCTATAGTAAGAAATAAAAAGCATCATATACTATGTTTGTTTCAAGATAAAAATTGAAGTATGATAAGGTATAATTTCCCCGCATTACGGCGAGTCAATATTAGAGGTGGCAATCGAGTTGTGTTCGGGTTAACCTATTCGGGTTTACGGGTTAGCGGGTTATTATAATCTTTACCCAAATACAACCCATTTATTAATCGTGTCGAGATACTTAACTCTAACCCAAACCTGCATAACACATGTAACCCGTTTGTGGCCCATTTAATCTGTTTTAGTAAATATGTCAAGTGGTGAATAAGGTTGATGGTTTGTCGATTTAACTAGTTTAAATGCAAAAATGATATAAGGATCTAAAAACAATAAATAAATAAAATAACATATAAATGACAATACGGCAATTTCATTGATATCTTAGTCATAATCCTAATTCACTCATATTAAAGTGCATAACAGAATACATTTAATCGAAATCCAACATTAAATCCAAGTTATATACTTTATTTTTTAAAGTCTTATATACTTAAACAGGTTTACGGGTTGACCTATTTAATACTTATTCAACCCAAACACGACCCATTTATTAAACGGGTTATACGGGTTGACCTGTTTTTGACCCAAACTTGTTTATCTCCAACCCAAACCTGTTTAACTTCGTGTTGGGTTCGTGTCATGTCGAGAATTGCCACCCCTAGTCAATATCATGACCAAATTTATTGTTTATTTAAACTCGAGTGTTATAGAAAAGAATATAAATCAGAAAAACGAAAATCAAAGTATAATATCGTGTGTTATACAAGTTGAAGGGCACAATAAAATTGCAAGTAAAGTTTAGAGATTAAATTTTAAAGGGATTTGTTAAACAATGCCCATTGGGCGGTTGTTAGATACATATAAAAACAAATTTAGGATTTATTAAATTAAAAATCACATATATTTAAGGTAATTTGTATTATGTCTAAAGTAATTTATATGTTTATTTATTGTGAATTAAATAAATAACCATTTTAAATAAGGCAAGAGTTAGTTATTTAATACTTGTATCTCTTAAAAATTGCCAGATCGGCATTGTATAGCAAATCTCAATTTTAAAATATAAATTAACACTCTCTCCATCTCAATTTATTATTTGATGTTTCTATTTTAGCTAGTCTCAGAACACCTGTCCACTTTACTATTTTAGCAAAGGTTATGTTATTAAGATCCTCTAAAATGTGACAATAGAGGGTTTTAGTCAAAATGTATAAATCGCGATGCACATCGTACAAACCCACAATGCACAGGGCCTCACGAATCCCCCCTATGAGAGGCTCTGTATAAACTCCCCTTTTTAACAAATTAAAAGAGACTTAAATGGTAAAAATGACATATGGTTGGTAAAAAGTGTACATTAGTGAGAATTTTTTAAACTGCGGGTAATATGAAAGTGCAATTTAAATGTGGAAAACTAGAAGGGGGGGGGGGGGGTGTTGAATAGTTTTACGTCCTTTTTAAATTTATAAAAACTTTGTTTCCAAAAATCTTCGATTCTAGTTTATGTGAATTTCAACAGTTGCACTATATGAACAATTCTATCTAACAAACTAAGCAAATATAATGTAAGTATAAACGTAATGAAAAGATAGAGTTAGAGAGATCAAACCACAACACAAGGATTTATAGTGGTTCGGCTACGAAGCTCCTCTTCGCCCTACTCCACTCCTCGAGTCTCTTACTCAAGAGTTTTCTTCACTATGTCAACAAACTCCCTTGCGGCGGAGAAGCCTTACACACCTTTGCTTACAATGTTTAACGACACCAAGCAAAATGTCGAGTTCTAATAATAGCTAGAACCAATCTCACGACTCTTCACGACTTGTCACAACTTATACACAACTTGTACACACCACTACTACTTCATGCCTTCACACTACTTCAATACTTCTTCTTCACAACACTATTTCTGCTAAACTTAAGTACAAACCCACCTAAATCTACTTATTACAAGCACAACACAACTTTACAAGTGATTTACACAATCTACAAAACTAATCTACAATACTTCTTGATTTAATATTGAAGGAGTATTCTTCTCTTGCACTTTGAGTGGTGAGGGATTGGATCACTTGAAACAAAGACTTATAATCTTATGATCAAACGATTTAGAAGGATGTTTAGAAAGGATTGGGACTGAAAATTTTGGTGCAAAAGGTGAAGAAAAATAGCATAAATGAACAAGTATTTATAGGCAACAGTTTTTGGCAACATGAGCGTGCCGGCCCCCTTAATCATTAAGGGGGCCACCCTATATTTAAGGGGGTCGCCCCTCCTGTAATGGCCAGAAACTGTCCCTCTCTGGGGAAAGTTTATCTAGTGAAAATGTAACTGATTTTAGTTAAAAAATTGAATTCATATGTTTATTATGAATTAAATATTTTCTTATATTTACCAAAAGTGTTTTTATAAAATGTTTATATCATTTTATAAAATTTGTAATGCCTAAATAAAAATTCCTTTGATCATAAAATGTATTAGACATTTGTTTATTCATACCTTAAGTGATTTGGTTTGATGAAATGATATTTGTAACTAAATACTTGTTAACGTAATAATTTTATGTTTAATGTTTTTACATTTTGTGATCGTCAAAACGTAGGGATATCGAAAAATATTAATAACATTTTTATGCATTATTATCAACAATCTCTCCCTTTTTGATGATTACAAAATCTAAACTCATTAATTTAAAAATTAAGATATATACAAGTATTTAGTGAGTTTATATCATTTCTCCCCATTTTTGTTAGCATCAAAAAGGTTATCCCGACGAATGTAGAACTCCCCCTTGACGTATACTCCCCCTTGTTTTAAGGTGATAAGAGAAATCGAGATGTGGAAAGCTTGCAAAAATATTTAGAGCACAGGCAATATATATATATATATATATATATATATATATATATATATATATATATATATATATATATATATATATATATATATATATGATGCATGTCATACATAAGAAGCAACTAGAACATGAAATAATCATTTCTACTAAAAGTTAACATGGTTACAATCAAAATGCAACCAAGATGCATATAGAAGAAAATTAAACATCCAACTAACTAATGCCTCAAGGGCTTACAAGGATACATAATTAAACAAACAAGCAACCAAAGCTCCAATATTAATGTTTTCCTAGAGCTTGCCATCAAAATGGTTGAAACAATTTTATTTTCTAAGCATGAAACATGCTTAGTTTTGAGGAAGCAATGGTGTAGGTGGAGATGATAGTGGTGGTGGAGGTATGTTTGATATTGGTAGTGGTGGAGGTGTGGTTGATGTTGGAGGTGGTTGATAGAACAAGCTTTCAATATATTAAAACATATATTGTAACTCATCTCCTAGTCCAAAGATGATGGTTCGGTTATGGATGCAACAAAGACAAGTATCACCATGGGATTCAAGTAAGCTCCATGGGATGGGATTGAAGTTTGGTGGGTTGATTGGTGAAGATGAGACGTGTGCTTCAAGAGGTGTTATGGGTGACAATGAAAGGGTGATTGATGAGGAGAAAAGTGTACCGCTTTTAAGGGGTCATTTAAGCCATAATTCGAGATTATTTGATCAATTATTGCCCTAAATCGTTCCTTTTGTCATTTTAGGTACTTTTGAGGAGAAATCTGGAAAAGGAAGCATTTTGAACATTTTTGGAGCATAAAAGTGAAGAAAACGACAAAGTCTCAAATTCCTTGCTGGGAACAGTACCTGACGACGTCAAGGGATTACAAGTGACGGCGTCAAGAGTGGCAAAATAGGTGGAAGTGGAAAATACACGTGATGATCCACAAAGTTTTTAAGCATATTGGCCTGACGGCGTCACCAAGGCCGTCAGGGTCAGATTACACGTGACGGCCCAGAGTAAGTTTACACATGACGGCGTCAGGATTCAACCTGACGACGTTAGATGTTATAGAGTGACGACGTCAAGAAGAAGGCTTACACAAGAAGAAACCTTAGTAAAACCGTCACAAGATGATCGAGACAATCACAACTTGCGCGCGGAGTAGCTGACACTGTTTTGGCCATAACTTTTGCATACGAACTCGGATTTGAGCGATTCGAAAAAGGAAACGATCGGGACGAAAAAATGGTCATGACGCCGTCATTCCTTACGGGTTGACGCCGTCAAGATGGGCCGACAGAAAATCTGCCTATAAATATAACCTTATTACTTCACTTTTTGTAAGCCCTAAACCCTAAGGTCAATTCCTGGGTTTAGGTAGGTGTTTTTCCAGCAACTTAGAGGGTTTCAATCACTCCATAAACATCTTATATTGGTTTGTTGATTCTATTTTAATTATGTTTTCCATTATCATTGTTGCTTGCTTTTCTTTGATGATGTTTTGCTAATTCACCTTGTGTCTACTTATGTTTATGTGAAACTTGTATATAATTGATTAGATCTTATTGATTCCTTGTTGATGCTTGTATCTATCTTCATCAATTAAGGCGTGAGACTTCAATAGGTCTAGTTGATTTAGCTTATAATTCTTGTTTCCTATTGTCTCTTGTTTAATTGAATGATATCGATGTTAGGCTTAAGAAAACTGGCAGACTTCCAATTGGTAACTTGCTTGAACGTCTTAAGAAACAAGATCGGAGGTGTACTACGATTTTTGGTTGTATTTAATGTATAAGTGAATTCTAATGATCCCATGTTAGGAGCTTTTAACGGCTCGACATAGGAGTGAAGTAGGATCTTATAGAGTTAGGGAAGATCGTACACGGCCCTACGAATGGTATTAAGGAATACAACCCGTCAATTAAAACACGATGTGACAATTCAATAGGTAGAATTGGATAGCTCGCAAGGAGTAACATATCATAGGTAGACATGCTTCACTTACCTTGTAGAACCCTAGTTTATTTTCCTACACATTAGTTTAAGTAGTAGCTTTTGGGTTAGTTGATTAACAACTAATTCCGCCCCTTCTTCCAAAACCCTAGATTTTTACTTGCTTTTCATAAAATATAAAAACACAAAAAGAATCATCCTTCACCTTTAGACCTAGTTAGATTAATTTCAATCCTAACGACACTATTCCTGAGTTGAACGATTAATCCCCCGATACTTGGCACTATACTATACTACAACGATCAGGTACACTGCCTGGTGGGGGTTGTAAGCTTCTCGAGATCCTTTGAGAGGTAAAACCTGTTGCGAGGGCGCAATTCCCACGTATCAAGTTTTTGGCGCCGCAGCCTGGGGAATAGTTATTGCTTAGGTTGGAATTTATTTTGATTAGGTCTACTCATTAGATTCCTTTTTAGTGAGATTTTTTTCTTTTTATTTTTGTAGCTTTCTCGTAGTCTATCTTTTCTTTGTGATTTTGTTTGTTATTTGCTTCAAATGGACTTTACACTTAGACTTCTAAGATTGCAAGATAAGGTTGAGTGGCTAGAACACCAAAGAGTTCAAAATACCTCATTTAGAGACACCTATGAATCATATGAGCCTTCATCTTGGATAGATTCTTATGAACAACCTCCATGTTTAGGATATCGTTTTAGTGAGGAAAATAGGAAAAGCGACCTAGTTTTCCAAGGAATTGTGGATAGAGCTATAACAATAAACCATAAGTTGGATGAAGCACTAGGTTTGCTTTTATCACTACCTAAGAAAACAATTGAGGATGATTTAGCCGAGCATGATCACATTGATCAAAAAAACCTAGGTTTTATGATCGATGACTTTGAATCTCAAGGAACACATGATTAATCCTTTAGGCAAATTGAACATAAGATTATTGAGGAAGATCCTTATGATTCGGACATAGAAGTTGAGATGCCTAGAGAAGCACGTGAGATACTTAGGAGAATGCTTAGGATAGATTCTACCAAAACACATGAAGAGGATATAGGTGATCTTGACACAGGGAATGATGAGGTCGATAACATAAGCCCACAAAATACTCAACCATCATTTGAGGTACACACACCGCCCGTGACTTACCCGGAAGAAGTAGAAGAAACTTTAGGAATTCTGATGGAGGTAGAACCTTTGGACTAAGCACCACTTGAGTATATAGGTTTGAATACTTGTAGTGATAACCTTACTCCTAGTTCTAGGGAATTTCCTAGTGTTGGTGAACCGGAACCTCAATCTTTACACACCTTTCCATCCTTAGATATATTTCTAGGAGACAAAAGAGGAACCGACCCACCCATCAACCAATATTATCCGGGTAGTTTTAGGATGAAGGAAGCAATTCACTCACCCCCTTCACCTCACGTGGCATATTTCCACCCTAAGGGTGTGTATCACTACTTCCACCCGCACTTAATTCAAAGTGTGGGGAAAACCTCCCCTATTTCCATTAAATAAGGGTAGAGTCAGGCTCGTAACTCGAACAAAAACAAGCGCTTATTGGCAAGAAACCCAAGCTTTATTTGTTTGTTTGTTTATTTGATTTTATTTGTTTCCGTATGCATGTTTTATTTTTGTTGTTTGTGGCTCATGTTTCAAAGTAAATTGTGAAAATGCTTTATTTTGTTTTTAACTTCGTCTTAATTGCATATAAAGGTATTTTGAAAAAGATAAGTATAAGGGAGATCCAAATTTGTTTATAAGAACGAAATTGAGCATGAACCACAACAATATTAAATGAACATGTGTATTAGTAATTGTTTGAGTCAAATGCTTGTATCGAGTCGTAATGATGTTTTGCAGGATTTTCCAGGAAGTAAGGCAGAAGTTTTTCCAGAAATTTTTTGGAAACTTAACATGAGATTTTTGCAGGAACATTCTGACGGTGTCGGGAGTTATAACCTGACGGCGTCAGGTACAAAGATTCTAAAAAAATTGCGAGTTTTGTTTATACCGGAGTCTTAAAGTTTTTGTTGATTCTTTAGTTTTATAAACTCCAGGAAATCTGCAAACATTCATTCCACAAGCATTATATCTTTAATTGTTTTGTTTTTATTCCTAAGTCTGGAATTACATCTAGTTGTGAGTTTTCTTTGTTCGGATTGATGCTTTGGGTTTTTGTGATTGTTTTCTCAGGTTTAACAGGTTATATTGGACAAGAAGATGATTTATATTTCTGGAGGGAAGATTTCAACGTTCATTTTCTTGGAGGAAGACTTAACCTTGTTACCACACTATTCACACTAAACGAATCAGGGGAGTATTTGTTTTCATTCTTTAACCTTATTTTCTTTTATATCTTTTTATTAAACATTGGGGACAATGTTCATCCTAAGTGTAAGGCGAGGGTAAATGATGATACCTTATAGGATACTATTGCACTTGAGTTTGTTTGTTCGATGGTAGGTGTGTAATAGAACTAAGAGAAATATTTGTTAGTGTAATTTTAGCGCCAAATTTAAAATTTTTTACAACATTTAGGAGTGAAACTTTAGCCTTAATAAGCATCTCATGGATAGGAGTTGTATGACTAGCACAAAACCGTACCATTCAGAAAAATTTTCCACCCAAATATGTGAGGTTCGCCTTTAGATTTGATAGGAAAAGCATTCATTATTAGTGCTTATGAGTGTACCAGTAGCATTTAGATTCTAGAACTTGCGTAAGTGATGCATCCCGAGACCGCTAGTAAGACTACATTCGTGTAGTAGGATTTGCTACATGATAAGAGGCATTAGGATCACCCTTGTGTTAAACCCGTATCATAATTACTTGACCATTTAAGTCATATTACTTAACTAATAAAGTCAATTAATTTTCTCACACCTTAGCCTTGTACTCATTCTTAGTACACGAAACCCCTAGTACACCCCTCCGAGTGTATCTTTTCGTTTCTAACTTTAAGCATCTTACTTAAAGGAAGAATTTGTTACAACCCCACCCAAATGTACACCCAAATCGCCTTAGCCTTCCGTGTATGCACTCATCTTTAGTGCATTATTGTTACATGTTAAACCCTTAGTTAATTATCTAATTGATTACATGGTTGCTAAGTCGAGTCATATCTTGTACATATTGTTTTGGGATGATTGGGACTCATGGGTAAAGTACTAGTGTTATGGAGTAATGGGGAAGAACATCAAATTATTACCCCCCATATGTGCATTAATCTTAAAAAGTACTCCAAGTGTTTTTATTATCTTGATTCGAGTCATTAGTGTAGTTTATTGTAAAGTATGTAAAAATTCAAGTGTAAGGGGAATGTACATTCCCTATGATGTATTATTTTGGATGGTAGGGTAAGAGTGTATGAAAAAAAAAATTGAAAAAATTCAGAAAAAGAAAAAAAATAGAAAAAAAAAAAGAAAAAGAGAAAAACATACAGACTACCATCCCGTTTCATTCTATGTTTGTTTTATGTTTTTGTTATTTTTGATTCATTAGCTTAAGTCGAGTCTAGTCTTGGCTTAGCAACGCCATATTGTACATGTAATTAACCAAGATGATTAACTCACCACCAATAAATATTGCCTTTATCCAACAAAACCGTGTTTTCCATATCCCTACACCTAACGTTATAACTCTTAAAAAGACCTCTTTGATAGTTTATCCTAGGTGCTTACGTCAAGTGGTGGAGGTATGATCCTTTCCCAAGCCTATGGTAATCTATTTGCTATGACAGGTAGTGAGAGATGTTTTCTATTTCCATATTGTGATATATACTTTATTACACCCGAGAGATGTGAGTATCTAAACACTATTTGTGAGGAGCTAGTGTATGACCTCCGTGCTTGTCTTTGGTTTTTAGTGGAATGATTATTTGTTATAATTACTTTTATATTAGTGTTAAATGACCCCTAACTTGTATTTTGATTAGAATAAAAGCGCATTTGCTTGAGGACAAGCAAATCTCAAGTGTAAGGGTATTTGATGAGGCGAAAAGTGTACCGCTTTTAAGGGATCATTTAAGCCCAAATTCGAGATTATTTGATCAATTATTGCCCTAAATCGTTCCTTTTGTCATTTTAGGTACTTTTGAGTAGAAATCTGGGAAAGGAAGCATTTTGGATGTTTTTGGAGCATAAAAGTGAAGAAAACGACAAAGTCTCAAATTCCTTGCTGGGAACAGTACCTGACGACGTCAAGGGATTACTAGTGACGGCGTCAAGAGTGGCAAAAGAGGTGGAAGTGGAAAATACACGTGACGATCCAGAAAGTTTTTAGGCATATTGGCCTGACGGCGTCACCAAGGCCGTCAGGGTCAGATTACACGTGACGGCCCAGAGTAAGTTTACACATGACGGCGTCAGGATTCAACCTGACGAATTCAGATGTTATAGAGTGACGACGTCAGGAAGAAGGCTTACACAAGAAGAAACCTTAGTAAAACCGTCACAAGATGATCGAGACAATCACAACTTGCGCGCGGAGTAGCTGACACTGTTTTGGCCATAACTTTTGCATACGAACTCGGATTTGAGCGATTCAAAAAAGGAAACGATCGGGATGAAAAAAATCTTCGATTTTGTGAAAAAATGGTCGTGACACCGTCACTCCTTACGGGTTGTCGCCATCAAGATGGGCTGACAGAAAATCTACCTATAAATATAACCTTATTACTTCACTTTTTGTAAGCCCTAAACCCTAAGGTCGATTCCTGGGTTTAGGTAGGTGTTTTTCCAGCAACTTAGAGGGTTTCAATCACTCCATAAACATCTTATATTGGTTTGTTGATTCTATCTTAATTATGTTTTCCATTATCATTGTTGCTTGCTCTTCTTTGATGATGTTTTGCTAATTCACCTTGTGTCTACTTATGTTTATGTGAAACGTTTATATAATTGATTAGATATTATTGATTCCTTGTTGATGCTTGTGTCTATCTTCATCAATTAAGGCGTGACACTTCAATAGGTCTAGTTGATTTAGCTTATTATTCTTGTTTCCTATTGTCTCTTGTTTAATTGAATGATATCGATGTTAGGCTTAAGAAAACTGGCAGACTTCCAATTGGTAACTTGCTTGAACGTATTAAGAAACATGATCGAAGGTGTACTATGATTTTTGGTTGTATTTCATGCATATATGAATTCTAATGATCCCATGTTAGGAGCTTTTAATGGCTCGACATAGGAGTGAAGTAGGATCTTATAGTGTTAGGGAAGATCATACACGGCCCTATGAATGGTATTAAGGAATACAACCCGTCAATTAAAACAAGGTGTGACAATTCAATAGGTAGAATTGGATAGCTAGCAAGGAGTAACATATCATAGGTAGACATGCTTCACTTACCTTGTAGAACCCTAGTTTATTTTCCTACACATTAGTTTAAGTAGTAGCTTTTGGGTTAGTTGATTAACAACTAATTTCGCCCCTTCTTCCAAAACCCGAGATTTTTACTTGCTTTTCATAAAATATGAAAACACAAAAAGAATCATCCTTCACCTTTAGACCTAGTTAGATTAATTTCAATCCTAACGACACTATTCCTGAGTTGAACGATCAATCCCCCGATACTTGTCACTATACTATACTACAACGATCAGGTACACTGCCTGGTGGGGGTTGTAAGCTTCTCGAGATCCCTTAAGAGGTAAAACCTGTTGCGAGGGCGCAATTCCCACGTATCAGTGATGTCTAAGGATGCATTTTCAATAGTGGGTGGTGGTGGTGGTACTCTTGGTGGAGGTGACAAGTGGGTGTTGATATAGTCATTGATTGATGATGATGATGGTATGAAGGAGGTAGAGGTTCCATGAGTTGATGGTGTTTTGCAAGGTGCATTAGGAGCACTAGGAGATGAGCATTAAGCTGGTGGTGATGGAGTGGTGTTATCTTCATTAGTAAGGTCAACGAAGAGTTGTTTTGGTGGTATGATGACAAGTTTTTGTTTCTTGGCTTTGTTGGAGATGGTGGTTCTTAGTGATGACATGGTGAATTGGTTGAGTTTTTATGAAGGTGAAGGATGATGGAATTTGAATTGAACATGTATTGGAATTTTATAGGATGAAAACATGTTTAGATTTGGAATTAATTTGAAAATACATGGTTAGATTCCAAATTCAGTTTGGTTTTTAAAGGAAATGGTAGCTGGGACTAGCAAAAGAAGTTACAAGAAGCAAAAGAAAACAGTGTAAAAACTTTTCCAGGTGGCCGGCCCCCTTAAATGGTAGCCGGCCCCTTAAATTTTAAGGGGGCCGCCCCTTATATTTAAGGGGGCCGCCCATTTGGTGATGTGCCAGACGACCAAAATTCAAAAAATTTCTGGAAGTGGTTTATCTATGTCTTGTGTTTGCAGCAAGCTCTATTGGAACATTTCATATTGATTTTGGTCTATTAGAAAAGCAAGTAAGGCATATATATATATATATATATATATATATTAAGCATGCAATCATGTATTTAATCCAAAGAAAAATTCATGCATACATGTAGTAGCATGTATAAATATTAAACCATCAAAGTTATCATTCTAAAGTATCATAATCCATAGCAAGTCATAAACCTTTCCGAATACAAGTCGGAAATATAGCACATAAGCAACAAATATTCATTACCAGATAACACATAATACTAACTGTTTAACAAGCACAATCATAAAAGAACAAACTAATCCCATAATCCTCATCACTTCTTTTTCTTTCGTAACAATCCGCTAACCGCCTTGGCAATAGACTTGAAGCCTCCT